>JAABPQ010018452.1:140253-150674 GCA_033439865.1 Alcedo quadribrachys
TTTTGGAAAGGTCCTGGAGAACAGCAGAGGTGCCTGAGGACTGGAGAAAGGCCAATGTTGTCCCAATCTTTAAAAAGTGAATGAAAATAGGAAAGAAAACAGGAAAGGGAAAGGAGAGGAAAGGAAAGGAAAACCAAAAGGGAATGTTTACATTGTCTTCTGATTTATTGAGCAGTTGAAACCATTAATTAAATAGCTATGAACACCAGACTACCTGAAAAGAAAGAACTTTGCATAAAGCTAAAGTGCAGCTGTCTGCTAAAATATGTACAAAAAGAGACAATTGTAACATGGCAAAAAATACAGAAGGAACCGAAGGAAAGTAACAGGTTTGGAGATCTCAAAATAAGACTGAACCAGGAACATGTTCATGTTAGGAACAAAAAAAAACCTTGAAGTAAAATGGGGCAAATATTAAATGGAGAGAGAAAGATTTAATAATGATAGTGAAAAGATACTGAATTTCATAATGATACTGAAAATAATTCCAGAGTAGTGTATCAAGAGAGGTGTTCCTGTTTGGAAAGGAACAGAATAAAGTCCTTGTATACCATTGGAATGCTGTCATGAGGATCAGTCTTTTACTGAGGAAGAAGAGCCCTGTTTGAAAAAGCCAGTAATTAGATAACACACAGGGCCATAAAAAGGTTCTCAAAGAGAATCAAAGGCTATGTCTGCAAATATATTTATTTAATAAATAAGTTCTAAGCAAGTTCCAAAGGCCTGAAAGAGTAGTACAGTTTGAAATGGGCAATTTGGTGGGTTGAAAAATAGCTATTTCATAATAATTTCATGAGAGTTGAAGAAAACCTGAAAAATCCCATTTAATGTTCTAAAGGAGGCTGAAACTAACAGCAAAAGGTTCTGGTAAACAAAAATCATAACAAACAAACAAAGGAGATGGACTACGGCACATATTTAATGGAAGAAATACTGAAGTTTTAGCAGCAATTGTCTTATTGAAGTTTTAACAGATGTAAAGAGGAAATGAGTCAGCTTGAGCTGTGAAGCAACATAGGATAAAGAGGTTGAGTAAGCCTGTTTACCTGAACCATGAGTAGTAGTTCTGTGGCCTTTACATGTATATGCAATGATAGTGAAAGCAACACTGTTGTCCTTTGACAGTTCAAAGGTGAACTCTAAAGTGAAAAAGAATCTTGAAGGAAGAAAGATTAGATAAATTTGGAATTCAGGAAAAAGCATTGTCATGAGAACTTGGTCTGTTTTCTTTATCAAATATACATGACAAAAAATAGTAAGAAAATGTCTCTAAACTGAAGCTGGGAAATTTAAATAGAAAAAAAATGTGGATTTTGTTTTTAAAAAAAATAATGTTACTAATAAGCAACCAAAAGAGATTATAGATTATTCAGCTCTTGTCTTCAAGTAAAACATGAATGTTTTCTTGAAGTTGGTTTTGCAAAAATTCTATCACTATCAAAACAAGAATACCTGGATAAAATTAAGCGTCATAAAAAAAACCAACAGAAAAACCCAAACAAAAAACAGCAACAGAGTTCAAACAAGATTTATGCCATACTGTGTTACTTATGTTACTTAGCAACTTTGTTTGATGTCTGTTTGTGGATGTGTAATGGTTGAATTCTTTCTGCTATCGTCTTTCTGTATTACTGCTGAGGACAGACTTACTGATAAGAAAGAACAAAGGAATAGGTAAACATGGTAATGGTAGAAGTGATAAAAGCAGGAATTACTTGAAGGTTTACTTTCCATGTTTAATTCTATGTACAAATAAAAAGTTATTCGTTCTGAAACCAAATGGTTTGATGGATATTTAACTCTACCTTTCATTTTCAAAATGAGCTATGAAACTTTATCCAAGTTTGCTTTTAAAATATGGACTTCTGTTTGAGATACACAGGTTTTGTCTTCAATTTTTATTCACATTTAGAAGTTTGATTGTTTCAGTAATCTACTGAAAATGGAAAGAGGTATTTCCTGAAATCTATCTGGGCTTAATTTTCTCCAAAAAAATGTCTTTTTTTCTCTTTCCCCATCATAATATTCACACTTTAGTGAAGTTTGTGTAGATGAACTCTTTGTGTGTGTATGTTGGAGGCACTCTCTGGTTTCTTACAGTGTTTATTGACACATTTGCTAGAGGAACCACATCTGTTTTTTAAAATCACTCCTTCCTGACCTGAATGTTGTGTCACCATTTGCTTTCAACTTTCTTGAAAACAGAATTTCCTCTTTTGTGTCTGTGGTGGGTTAACGTCTGACTGCAAGACCCCTACTCAGCTACTGTGCTCAAAAAGAAGGAGGGTGGGGAATAAGATTAAAAAGCTGGTAGATCGAGATAAAGACAGGGAGATCACTTAAAAATTATGCTCACAAACAAAACATACCTGGCTTGTGAAAAAATACTTTTATTTATTGCCAATTAAATATAGACTTGAATGAGCAACAAAGAAAAAAAAAAAACATCTTCCCTCCACGTCCCCCTTTTTCCAAGGCTCAGTTTCACAAATCCTCTATCCCTTCCCCAAGCAGCACAGGGAGATGAGGAACATAAGGTTAAAGTCTGTTAATAACAGAGATCCTTTCTGCTGCTTTGTCCTTCTAGCACTACTTCCCTGTTCCAGGATGGGGTCCTTCCTATAGGCTGTAGTTCTTCAGGAAATGACCACCTGATCCAGAATGGGGTCCTCCATGGGCAACAATATGGATAGCTGCTCTGACATGGACCTGCCCATAAACTGCAGGGAAATAACTGCTCCAGTGTGGTCTCCTCCAGGGATTGCAAGGGAATGTCTTCTCCAGGTCTCTGATCTTGATGTTCTCAGGGCTCTTTCTCAGACATATTTCCTCATTCCTCACTACCTGTACAGTGGAGTTTTGGTTATTAAATACATTTTCCCCAATGTGTTACCACCTTGGCTGAGAGGTTCAGCTGTGTCCTGTGGTTGGTCTGGCAAAAGGCCGCCACAAACTCTTCAGCCACTCCCTAGCAACACATTGACACCTACAACCAGTACAGTATGTTTGCCATTTTCTCCCATATGCTCTACTTTTAGGATTAGGGGCTATGTAGGTGTACTTTGATCTGCTGAAAGAAAATGGAAAATTTTAGTAGCTGCAATTTATATTACTTTGCAGAATAGCTTATGCCAAGTCCATTCTGCTATTGGCAACCTTGTTGTTTTTGCTGGAAAGTGATTTCTTTGAATGAAGTAATGGAGGAAATGATAAGCTTCTCAATGGCAGTACTGAGAAGGGAAGCAAATTTTAGGCTTATTTAAATACAGAAAAAATATTTGTACTTCCTAGGTTTGTGTAATATTTGGTGTGACTCCCACAAGGTCCAAATTACTTGGGGAATTTAAAAGAACGTCCTTTGTTTTGGAGTACAACTACTTCAAGAATTATGCTTATCTTATAGTCTTATAATGTTTTGTTTTGTTTTGTTTTTCCATCTGAAACCTAGAAAGACTGTGTAGAAATAGGAAAAATGCTGATTCTAAGTGAACTGCAATATTGCCACATACTTCCTATACTTAGATTAACTCATATAACTTTGCTTAGGCCATGATTCTACTCCTGAGGTATTGACTAACACAGAAACAATGTCCATATTTGTAACCAGGACCCCCTTCTCACCAAGAGCCTGAAACAGAGCATGATTGAACTGGCTGAAGCAGGAGGCTGTGGGATTCCTTCCATAAAGAATTTGAAACAACTCCTCTCCTGTAAACTTCCAAAGCAGGACTCATGGCAGTTTTCTTTCAAAAGACTCTAGCTAGTAACAGTGAGAGAGTGGCCCAGTGGTTCCTTGACATTGAACAGCAGACAGGCAGACAATAGTGCTGCTGTGCAAGTAAGTTACTTTGAGGGAAGAGGCAGTAGTTTGTCTTGTGACTGATTTATGACAAGGAAATGAAGACTATGCAATTGTACATAAAGCTTATAAGATCAGCTGAACTGATTAGTTTCCACAGACTTTCTGGTCTGCATGAAACAAATGGGCTCTTTTTTTTATTTTTTTAGGGCTAAAGAAATAACTTTTTTTCCCTTTTAAGCTCTGGCTGACAGCACCAATTCTAATGACTGCATGTGTTTCAGCATTGCAGAGAATGTGAATAATTGCAGTTCTTCTCTGTGGCTATTGAGTTGAAGTCCAACATAACCTGTCATTACATACTCACAATGTTCTCAGGGATTAGGAAATAAAAGTGGGACCCTCTATTCAACACAAACTGTGCAAAGACTAAGATTAACATGTGTTCAAAAAGATTATTACTTTTTTGGTTTACTCTATCAGCCATAAGAAAAAAACTTGTACAAGGTGTCAAGGAGGTGAGGAGTACATAAAAAACCAGCTCATAAAACTACTGAACTATTCCAGAATATGATGAAGTATGATGCAGTGACTTTGTCTATCCAGAGACTGGCATTTCTCTGGTCCCACCACAATAATTTTAGAGTGAAGGGAAGCACACAGATGTGAGCTCACCCATATTACATGAGTTCCTGCAAGAGATAGACCTAGTGGAAAAAATATGGACAAAACACATCTTGTTTCTCAGCCATTCTTCTCAGCCATGGCTGAGTGTCTGACTTCTGCTGGAGTACTGTCAGGTATTTCAGAATCCGATACTCCAAAATCAGGCTGTAGACCACTCCATGCTACACCTTTCCTCATACAGGATTCTCAAACACACCTGCTCATTGTGTTAATTACTATGTTGTGATATACTCAGGTCTTGCGGTACTGTATGTTTGAAAAGGAAAAAAACCCAATGACTGTATGTATGCATATTGTTTTGAAGAATACCAAACCATTTTTTCCTATCAGAAATGCACAAAATGCTTCTTAGATGGGATTTAGAAAGTTCTACTTCATGACTGAGATACAGTCTCAGGACTGCATTTTAGAACAACTACGGTCCTTTACTTCTTGTGGGGCCTCAGAGAATTGCACTATTCTATCTTGCAATCCAGTGACACATTGCTGTTCAAATACAACACTTTGAGAGCTCTCACGGCAGAATTAAATTCTGATTCAAAGTGGGAGCAGACTAAAGAAACCTGACATCAGAGGGAGGTAATGTAAGAATAACACTTCTGCTTGTGTTGGTTTAAGAACACCTTTAGAGTGCTGACAGCCTTATTATGTGATTAATGTATTTCCAAAAAGCCAATTTAGCAAGTAACTACAATGATCTGTGCTAATGCAACATGTGAGATAGCAGCAAGTATATTTTCCTGTCTCTTTTTACTGGAAATATCCCTGAAGTGTCTGTAAAACTTGTAAAATGCTGTTAACTATGAAAACAAAGCAATTTTGAACACTCAAGGGACTAAAGACATGATGTTTTATAAATTGGGTTAAACTAAAACATTGTGTTCCCTCAAATGTTCAAATGGCTCTTGTTCAATCACAGTTCTGATTTGTGTCAGATTCAGAAATCAAAATGCTTTTTGTTTGTGTCAGATAAAACTTGCCTTAGCAAATGTGGCATAAATGTATACATTAAACCATGGGAACATATAGGAATCAACAAAAAAGAGCACACACAAATATTTAGAAAAATATTTTTGCTTTAATAAACATTAAACATTGTGCTGTTGTGAACAACATAGGAAAAAGTTATGTATGGCTCTATAAGATAAAGTTACTGTTATACTGTAGTCATTATCATGGTAATGTTTATCAAATCTGAGTAGCCAACAAAACATCTGGCTTTAACAAATACATCAGCTGTAAGAGTATTCCTTTGTCCTAGATACGTTTCAATGTCTTTGTCAATGCCTATTACCACAGATTCCATTAAATACATAAACTGTGCTTGATTCTACTAATACATGGGAAAATGTGTGGAATGTGTGGTGTGGTTTTGTTGGTTTGGGGTTTTTTTTGGTTTCTTTGTCTTGTCTGTGTCTGTTTTATTTATTTTTGTTTTGTTTTTATGTTTGGGGTTTTTATTCTGATGTTTTGTGTGTTTTGTTTGTTTATGTGCTTGTTGTCTTCTTAAACCCTACACATTTAGTTTGGACTTAAGTAGAAATAGCTCAAGTGGTCATGTAAAAAACGTAGTGAGTAAACTGAACTATGCCTGAGGTCCTTTTTGTTTTCAAATAGGTTTTTATGAGCTTCTCTCAACAGCGCATTTTTCTCATGCTGCAAAAGAGCATGCCGCTTATATTATGCAGCTCATACTTGTCTCATCTGAATGATCTTATCTGAGACTGAAATGAGTTGTACACCTGTGATGAGTTTGCAGGACCTCTTGGGGTAACCTCCAAAACTGACATGCTTATCACTAGTCAACTGGTGTGGCTTGGCACAGCTGGTAATAAAGCTCAGTAAATGACAAAAACTGAGTTAGGAAATTGAAATTACACCTCATATATCCCTTAAAGGGCAATTTCTGAAGGGCAGTATTTAGGTGAACAAGTGGAACAGCATTTGGCAATGGTTTATATGCTTACCAGTTTATACACCTTACATTCAGCTGCTTCCCCAGGATCATGGGTGGGTGTGGAAACATTTATTTTCCCAGAGATATGGACACTAGTTAAGGCAGTAGGTCCTTCCCTCCTCCCTTCTCCAAAGCATACCACTTTAACATCTCAAAGTAAGGCTGGTTTTGCTCACATGTCTAGTTTTCATGAAGATCATTAAATCAAATATGACAACGAAGAAACTAGGAAGAGGAATAGATCTGCTTACCAAGAGCATCCATTGCAAAGTAGTCCAGCAAGCAGAAATGCCCACTGATCAATTTGAGGTGCAAGGGAAGAAGTTCACTGTAAAGGCCAACTGCAATGGCATAGTACAAACTTCTGAACCTTATATATATATATCCTTATATATAAAGGGATGTTTGGAGTGTGAACTGTGTTTTTCTCTTGGGGAATGGAGGAAACATCACATCTTCAAGAAAGGTAGGTAATTTCCTACAGCAGAAAGACAAACTTTGTGTTCTACAAGAAAGTGGCTCCTGACTTCCAAAATGTGATAAGGCAGCAGCAAGTCACTGATGCATGGTACAAAATGGATATTTGTCTAGATAAAGAGAGGCTGTAAAAGGTAACTTTTTTTTTTTTTTTTTTTTTTTTTTTGTCTTGTGAGAGAAATCCTACAAAGTAACATGATTTTCACTATGGAGGTCATGAATTTTTATACTGATAAAAAGTGGTTAGTTTGGGATTTAGGATAACTTTGTTAAAGTCCCCTTTAGAATCCTAATAACAACTTCTACACGTTCTCCCTACCCTAGATGTACATAAATGCTGGTCTAATGTCATCATTCACCGAGGATGCTATTTGAGTAGTTAATGAGATGGGAGATATAGCTGATCACCCACACAGTATTTGTAATACAAGATCAAAGTGAATGGGTAGAAAAGGGAAGTGTTACCATTTCTAAGGGAGACTGGCAGTTAATTTTAGGACTAGGTTGTGGTATCAACATGTACAAAACTTTCTATCTCCTGCTGCTTCTGAACATCATCTGATGCTGTAGCCTTCAAGTCACACCATTTTCCTCCAGTAGTGTTAAATTCTAAGGTAGATACATGCACAACAGGACACTGAAATGTAATCCAGATTACTGTGTCACAGCTCCAAACTTGGGCCAGCCATCATGGCAGTGGTTCTAAACACATAGGCTATGTCTTTGAATACCCAGACCCCTCCTTTTCACAGAATCACAGAATCATTTGGTTGGAAGAGACTTTTAAGATCATCAAGTCCAACCATTAACCCTACACTGCCAGGGTCCCTAAACCATATTCCCCAGCACCACATCTACACGGTTTTTAAACACTTCTAGGGATGGAGACTCAACCACCTCCCTGGGAAGCCCATTCCAATGTCTAATCACCCTCTCTGTAAAGAAATTTTTTCTGATGTCTAACCTAATTTTTCCTTGGTGCAATTGAAGCCATTCCCCCTCATCCTGTCATTTTTAACTTGGGAGAAGAGGTCGACCCCACCTCCCTACAACTTCCCTTCAGGTAGTTGTAGAGAGCAATAAGGTCCCCCCCTGAGCCTTCTCCAGACTAAACAATCCCAGCTCCCTCAGCCTTTCCTCATAGGAGTAACTCTCCAGACCCTTCACCAGCTTTGTTGCCCTTCTCTAAACTCATTCCAGTACCTCAACTTCCTTCTTGTAGTGAGGGGCCCAAAACTGGACATAGTACTCAAGGTGAGGCCTCACCAGTGCTGAGTACAGGGGTACAATGACCTCCCTGCTCCTGCTGGCCACACCGTTCTTGATACATGCCAGGATGCTGTTGGCCTTCTTGGCTGCTTGGGCACACTGTTGGCTCATATTCAGTTGGCTGTCTACCAGCATCCCCAAGTCCTTCTCCAATGTGCAGCTTTCCAGCCATTCTCCCCAAGTCTGTAACACTTCAGGAGGTTGTTATGACTCAAATGCAGGACACTGCACTTGGCCTTGTTGAACCTCGTGCAGTTGGTTTCAGCCCATTGCTCCAGCCTGGCTAGATATCTCTTCAGAGCCTCCCGATCCTCAGGCAGGTCTACACACCCACCCAATTAGTGTCATCTGCAAACTTGCGAAGGATGCACTCCATCCCCTCATCCAGGTCATTGATAAAGATGTTGAAGAGTACTGGTCCCAATACTGAGCCCTGGGGAACACCACCAGTGACCGGCCACCAACTGGATTTAGCTCCATTCACCACCACTCGCTGGGCCCAGCTATCCAGCCTGTTTTGGATCCAGGGAAGCGCACATCCATCTAAGCCATAGGCCTTCAGTTTCTGCAGGAGAATGTTACAGGAAACAGTATCAAAGGCTTTGCTAAAACCAAGGTAAACAACATCCACAGCTCGTCCCTCATTTACTAGACGGGTCATTTTATCATAGAATGAGAACAGGTTTTTCAGACAAGACCTGCCCTTCATAAATCCATGTTGACTGGGCCTCATTATCTGGCTGTCCTGTATATGTTCCATAATAACACTCATGATAATCAGCTCCATCAGTTTACCTGGCACTGAGGTCAGACTGACAAGTTCGTAGTTCCCTGGGTCTTCCCTCTTACCCTTCTTGTATATTGGTGTGACGTTTGCCAACCTCCAGTCAACTGATATCTCCCCAGTTAGCCTGGACTGTTTGAAAACAATAGAAAGTGGATTTTAATATTTTTTTAATTAAAATTTTTTCTTTTAATTAATTACTTATTCCTGCCTGTTTCACAAAATGCTCTAATCTAAGTTCTGTCTAGTGTGCTAATAAAAATTCCTTTTACTTGCTGCCCTAATTCAGCATTTCCTGACAGTCAGAATGATTGCTTGCTGACACGGCTTATTTTGTGTTAGTTTTATTAGAGGTGAACTAGAAGTGGTGGAAGGATTGCATTATGAGAAAGATGCTTTTCTTGATCTCCCCTTCCATTCCCAAGTATCCTGCCACTTTCCACCTTAAGCCAGATGGCAGATTTATACTGAGATTCCCCTCAGCCTGGCCAATAGTTCAGTTAGTGCAGCTCCCTCCTTGGTGAAAATGGCTGAGCTGTGCTACACTGCTGGTACAGCTACAGAATGACCTGGAGATCTGAAGCAAAAAACAGATGTCTCAATAATTTTTTGTCAAAATGTTATTATCTTGGGAACAGGGAAACAAATGGGGGGAAAGTCAGAACCAGATGCATGGTGTTAAACTATGCAATCATAATTATGAGGAAATTCTGAATTACTAAGTGGGGAAACCAATGACCACAGTGGAGAACAACCCTCCTTGAGTGCTTGTGAATTTGATTTCAAATGCATTATTGAAATTCAGTTTCTGATAATGGTGCTTGATACAGAAACAGTGGGAGTTGAAAAAAAACCCCATCATCCATAAATCTTGACAAATATGACAGACTATATTTCCCCCAGGAATCTGGTCAAGTCACTTCCTTTTTTGTGGCAAATAAAACATGATGAACTGTGGATTTCATCAATAACATAACTTGGTGGTTTCACTATGTAGAAGGGTGTATATATATCAATACAAGATAATTAATGTAGCGGTGCTTGATGAATAAATGCTGAATGTTTTTCCATTATATAAAAATGAAGAGGATTACTATTTCCATTGTTATCTGAGTAGAAGAGTTTCTTTTGAGTATTTAAATATCAAAGCCAAATAAAATACAGGATCAAGATCAGGTTTCTAAGTTTGACTGGGTTCTTGGAGGTCCCCCATCCAACACCTCACAGAACAACAGGGCATAATTATTCTAAAACGACAAGATTAGAGTTCTCATTTTTTAGGTAAACCAAACATTTGTAACTTTTACAGTGTAAAGAAGCACTTCCTTTGGAGTTAGGCTGCAGCTTCTAGCCTTTATTATAGAATCACAGACTCACAGATATTAGGGGCTGGAAGGGACCTAGAAGATCATCTAGTCCAACCCCCCTGCCTGAGCAGGATCACCTAG
>JAABPQ010018453.1:0-13609 GCA_033439865.1 Alcedo quadribrachys
CTCTCTCAGCACTCGTGGGTGTATCCCATCAGGGCCCATAGATTTGGAGATGACCAGTCTGCTCAATTGGTCTCTAATATGAGATGAGTGCCTGCATCAGTCGTGGGCAACTCTTGGGCCATGTGTTTACTCTTGGCATCGTCCTGGCGTAGCCTGTGAGGGCAGCTTTTGTTGCTGCTTTGGAGCAAGAAGGCACGTGTGTGGTGGTTCTGTCCTTGGGTGTGAACTGCACACTCTGAGGTGTGCAGGGTAAGCAGGAGGCAGTTAACAGTGAGGATGGATGGTGGCTAGACTGGACAGCATGCAGTTTCTGTTCCATCAGACACTATCCCATGACTGTACTGGCTCCAGCAGCTGTCTGTAGCCTGTCCTGCTGTGAGTGGACACACAGCTTTAGCTCAGGCCTAGCAAGCAGACTGCTGCCACCCTGTTCAGGCTGCCTGTGCAGCAGCCACCTTCAGCTGAGGCTGCAGCAGCCTCCATCAGTCTTCATCCCCTGCCTGATGCAGGCTTCTTTTGTGTCCTCCTGCATCCACCCTCTCTGCGCTGATGCTTCCAGAAAGCTTGTCACTGGGGAGTGAAAAATGATAGCATCAAGTGAAGCTTGGAAGCTTTGCTTTGCAGCCAGAACAGACAGGAGACCCTGAGTCTGCAGCATCACCATCTGGCATCAGATCAGCAGGCAGGGCTTGATAGTGACCACTCTGGTCCTGTCAGGAAACAGTCTGCTTTTGGAGGAGAAGACCAAGGGAGGAACAGTCATGGTGCTGAATACGTGAGCCTGTTAGTAACTGCTGAGTAATGATCAGCTATAACAACAGAGTTCTATGCTTGTTCTTTATGCTTTCACAACATTCATCTCTCTTTTGTGAGATCTCTTGAGACCAGTCTGATTTGTTTTGCCCGTGTTTTGAGACCGAAGAACATTGTCAGAGTTGTGTTTATACAACATTCAAACAGGTGTTATTTTGTTGAAGGATGTCTTTGCAGAAAAGAGAACGGCCAGTAGGACAAAACTGCTCTGTTTGCTGCTGTTGGTTTGAGGGCTGTCAGTATGAAGGCTTGGGGGAACTTGAGTACGTGGCTGCCTGCTGGCTGGGATGACAGGATGCCCCTGTTGGGATGAGCAGAACTACACCAGCAAGCACAGCTGAAACCCAGCGACTGGTGCAACTGCAGTGGGCTCTGTGCCTCTGCATGTGCCTGGGGACACACTGCAGGGCCTGCTGGCATCTCCTGGGGAAGGGTCCCTTCTGTGTCTGTCCTCAGCGTGCCCTTCCAGGCTGGTGTTGCTGCTGGTACCTGCTGCTACAGCTCTAGGCAGTAAAAAGGTCCTGTGTCACTCCGTGTAATCCAGGTGCAGTGTCTTTGCTGTAATTTCATTTTAAGGACTTGTTTTCTGCTTCCATTAATTTCTCCTTATGGTTCACTTCAGGTGAAAACTTTTTTATTTCCTGGTAGAAATTATAGAGCAAATGGACAGTTCCCTCTCCCTGGCAGCTCACAGCTATTCCCTTGTTGATTTAGTAGCACCCAGTGCTACTTTATTAGTGCAGTGCACTAAGCTGTATGGTTTTTGCTTTGATGGGTTACTCTTTTAGGTAGACTGCCAACATTTTCCAAAGGAACGAGAAAAAATGTAGAGTAATTGTGCTTTAAAGTGTTTTATACCCCAGCAAGATTTCTTGAGACAAAGAAAATGCAGTTCCTCAGTTCAAGGCTGTTTTCTGCACGGAATATAAAAGACCTGCAGAGAAGAGGGTGTGCATGAAAGCTTTGAAGAAAAGGTCATGGGTATTCTTTGTAAGGGAAAACCTGAGGCAGGCTGCCTGTAGGTGTCATTACAAGCTGCCTGTGTGCACCCACAGGCCCAGTCTTGGAAACAATCAAGTGCAGACACGTGAGTAACTTTAATTGTGTACCTGCCAAATCAGCAAGAAGAATGGAAATATTTCAGCATTTGTAAGATCTTTACGGATTTCCTCTTGTTAGAACAAAAGTATGTCAGGGTGGGAAAGTTGTTAGGATTATGTTGCAAGACACTGAAGAGGTTTTCCACAAAGCACAACTGGTGCTTTTGTGCTCTGAGTAGAGGTGTGATGGTATTATATAGCCCATCAACACCTGGGCACTACCGTGCTCTCTCTGGGCTGGTCCTTTCTGGGATGCACTTCCTGGTCTCATTCTCCACACTCATCCACACAGCAGTGCAGGAATCCTGCTCACACATCTCTAAAATGCAGTGAGCATTCTCTGTGTGGAAGTGGTTTTCTGTATCCCTTGGCAACCAGAAACAAAATGTTTCTGTTCTTGTCTGGTGGCCTTCAAGAACACATCTGAAAAGTCTTTTGTTTTCACAAGACAATCACACAAGGATAGAAACCCACTCCCACCCATTCTTCTGAAAGAATAAACAAGAAGTAGATCTCCGGAGTTAATGTTTTTAATCAACAGTTTATTCTAGCTCTTGATTGAGTTGTAGGGCAATGTTTTTGGTATAATGTCTGTTATTTCAGATTCCATCTGTGGCTTTTTTCATGTGTGAAAAATAACGCAGAATGCATGAGAAATAATACTATTTTATGCTAGTTACTTTTAGTATTTAATAGAAAATTGAAATCGTAGAGATGTGACTTTTGTCCTCAGAATTTCTCAGCTTTCCTATAACACGGTTTCTTAATATTTTATTGCTTGACATTAAATTCTATTCCTTAGTCTGCTTAGGATAAATAGACTTTGTCACAAAACAAGTAAAAAAAGGAACCTTTCCTTTAAACATAATCCAATGAGTGGTGTATCTCGTGTAGGTAGCTGAGTTCAGTAAGTCAAATGCTGTCAAAATAAGCACAAAGACAGGATCCTTTTCTCAGGCTTGTTTTCCAGCAGTCACACCCTGTTCTCTTTCCTCCCGGTGTCGAGGTATTTTTAGAAATGATTCTGATAACAATCACTCAGTAGATTTTGAGCTGAGTTGTTAAGAGTGCAGAAGTCTTCCCTGGAAAACTGCACGATGAGGCTTTGACCTTCTCACACCTCCAGTTCCCTGAGTTTGCTTTGTAAATGTGAACCCTGAGAAAAAAAAAAGGGGATTTATCCAGACGAGGCGCTTAGCGCACAGTTAGAATTTGCATTTACACAGCGATGGGTTGCTTCCAGGTTTAAAATAGAACTTAGTATTTTTTTCACACTGGCAACTGTGTGAAGAGTTTTCATGTGGGAAGTTAGACTAGAAGGGATTTTTCACTGTGTATATTAATTTCCTGCCTAACTGTGCATTAGCTCCCTGCCTGGGCACTCCACGGGACAGTCCATCGTGGAGAAGATACCTTGGTTCTGGAGGAGCAGCCTGGCAGATTAATTTGGCTTTGCTTATACAAATGCTAGAAGGTGAATGTTAAATTTCTGTACCTGAGGCACGGTTTTCAACGAGAAGCAGCAGAAGAAAGCCCTTTTTCTCTCACAGAGTATTTAAATGGATGTGAACATGGAAATCTGTATTAATTTTCTACCATTAACCATTAATCAGCTTTAATTATAAATGCATTCAAATGAAACTGCAGAAGTGATCACACTGCTCAAAATAGAAAATCAAGTAATCAATGCTGTTTTACTGTTCATGCATTTTTACTCTTTTTTTCCCCCATTAATCTTTCCTGTCTTTTCCCCTGGTGCTGGGAGAGCTGGTGGTGGCAGGAGGGAAGGGAGCTCAGTGAGATGTGTGGAGAGGTTTCCATCAGGCCAGCAGGGCTGGCAGCTGCTGTGTGTCCTGACATGAATATGGATACACTCAGCCTGTGCTGGGAGCTGAGGAGTTTGCTGACATCTCTCCTCATTTGCTTTGACTCTTGCTGATTTATTTTTGTAATAGCTCTACCAAAGCTATTTCAAGGAATACTGATTTATCACATGGTAATTGAGCCACTACCTTAACTTTGCTTTGTAGAATTACCAAACTGGAAAAACAAATAAATCTGTAATTGCTGTAGTGGAGGTGCATGTAGAAATCCTTCCAAAGGAAACAGACAGTATTTTTTTTTTCAAAGTATTTTTCATCTGAAAAGCTCTTTATATTTTATTGTAGTTAAATGAATGTGAAAGGTGTGTTCCATTTTTCTCCCTGGTTTCCCTATTAATGTTGAAGGGTAGGAAGAAATTATACTCATTTGTATTCCTGGACATAATATAAATGAAAAATTAATATTTTATTTCTAATGGCTTTATAAAATGCTGTTCAGATAGCTCAGCAAGTTTAATATATAATTCCATTGCAAAACACAAAAATGAAATGCTCAGCTGAGTACTCTAAAATAATAATAATGCAATGCCTGAGTACAGGCAACTTTTAACTCCCCCATGCCTTTTCAAGTTGCATCAGCTTCTTAAGCAATGCAGTTTGTCCTGCTCAGAGTGCACAGGGGCTGAGAGGCATGTTTTTCAGACAAGCAGTATTTGATCAGGTAAAACACATCAATTCTTAAGCACAGACATTAAAACCTTATATATAGAATACATTATGTATAGTGTATGTGTTTTCACATGGTCTGGGTATCTGGGCTGGAATGGATGGTGTCTCCTGAAGGGAGGGAGAAAGGCAGCCAAGCTGGGAAGACTTTCAGGTTGACAGGATGGCCCCAGAGGACCAGTGCTGGTGATCAGTGGTGTGGGAGGGGGATGGTCCAGTCATCAGAAGGTGCTGTGCAAGCAACCCTAAAGGTGAGAAAGGGTGGGCACTCTAGGTCTGTATTTGAGCTGGTGGGAACAGAAGAAAGGTTTAGCTCTACTTGTTCTGCCCCTCTCTAGTCTAGGAAGACTCTGGAGAGCTCACTGCAGTTGGGGTGGTTTCCCTGAACAGAATGGGGCTGCTGTTCTGTTGTGCCCTCCCCTTCTCAGCCCTGCCCTCCCTGAAAGCTGCTGCAGGAGCTGAAACACTGCCCGAGATCACACAGAGGGCTTCAGCTTGCTCACAACACAGAACCATTCCAAACACTGCAGACAAATGACACGGTGAAACACGTCTACCCTTTATTGTGGACAACATGATACACAAGTGCTGCAGCCAGGGAAAGCATTTTGGCTTGTTAAATGTCACTTCTTTTCCTGCAATGGGGAAAAGAACCCCCCGTCACCCTTGATTTAGCAGCAGACACATACAGATGCTTCCAGTGTCTCCTTTAAGCTGTTACTGGGGAATTCAAGACAGTTTTGAGAATGAAGCCACTGCATCTAAATAAGTTGAAGAACTGTAAGAAGTGGTTCCGTACTGAAATGGTAAAAAAACCCTTCTGAGAACTGATGAAGTGAGAATAATTGCAGTCACAACATTTAGAAAGTGCAAAGTGGCTTGTTAAAGCCTCAGTGAGGTGCATAGAAACAGAAAGCATCAGAATCCTTTCAAATCACAGAAAAAACAGCCTTGCTTTGAAACCCCAGTGTGAAAATGTGGCAATTCTGTTCTTAATGCTTACAAAGTAAAAGAAAGGTAGAAAACAACCTGACAGTTGAGCAGGAAATTATTAATGAATCTAAGGCTGGCTTTGTTATGTTCAGATGAAAAAAAAATAAAGTTTTATTAGTATTATAAACCATTATCCTCATTCATATGAGAACAGCATAAGGCAGGGAAACTGCAGGTAGAAAAGTGACCACAGTGTCCCAGGAGATTGCACCTATATCCACATGTTCCTATAGGCCAAGGGATGTACTGAACAGTAAAGTACATGCATTTTGGACGTGAGTTTAGTGTCTGAAAGCACGTGTCCCTTGAAGAAAAACACTCATTAATAGCAAGTGCAAATAGGTTTTGACTTGGAAGAATCGTGTCTTGTGTAGAGTGAAAAATCCACAACGTGGATGGTAAGGAGAGCCCAGATGCCTGTGAGAGCTGTGGAGAGCAGTTAGCTGTGGGTGTGAGCACAGCAGTTGTGCTGAAATTGGCACCTCAATCCATGGCTGGCTTCAGCAGTGCCCATCTGTGGGTACTTCAGAGGAACTTACAGAACAACCTGTTTCCAGGAGCATGTTTTTACTGACCCGGCGAGACAGTTATTTCCACACAGCCAGAAGTCTGTAAATATAGCTGCTGTATGTTTTTATTCTCTTGAATGAAATTAGAGCTGCTCTTGGTCTTTGTATTTATATCTGCTACGTTCTGGCTCCAGCTTCTGTCTTGGTCCCAGCATGTGATATATCACAATGCAGAACACGGGTGAATATGGGAGGGAGAAGGAGGAGGTGATTCTCTTACCAGATTTGATCCTTCTTGATATACTGAGGTGATGACTTCTTTTCTAAGTAGGGCAGAAAAAGGATGGATCTGTGTGCAGGCCAGATGTTGGAGAGAGACCAGAGGTACTGTGCTGAGAGACTCCTTGAGTGGCTGCAGACTCAGGCTGTGGCCATGGGGTGGAATCTCAGTGTAGTTACTGCTACTGCTGGGATCAGGCTTTGGAGGAAGAGCATCTGTGACCCGTGTAGAAAACCCATTACTGAGCCCACTGTATGACAACTGTCCTACCTGCTGCCAAACCAAATGTGGTTTGAGAAAACAAAAAGTGTATATTTGAACCTGAAAGATCTCCTGCAAGGGAGAAAAAGCAATTGAAATAGGCAGCCTGCAGATTACAATCCCCAGAGAGTTTGCTTCTCTCAATTGACTGCTGAAAGAGCAGCAAAAGCTGGTGTTATGTGATATTATTAGGGAAGAATATACAATAACAAAATGTCAAGGCTGGATAGTAGAGTCAATGAAGTATGAACGAAACAATAGAAACTGAAGAGGGAGTAGAGTTTTGCTCAAGGAAGTCAGGTCTCCAGTATGTTGCTAGCAGAGTGTTTGCATCTCTGAAAGCAACACCTGGATTTCAGGATCCAGGTAGGGCTGAGTTGTGTTTTGCAGCCAGGGGTGCCCCTGCAGTGCTGTCACCAAGGTGTTAACCCCCCACATTGCCCAGCCTGCTTTCAAATGACAGTGTGGGGGAGCACTGCACACCGAGGGTGAACTGCAGCACTGCTTGGGCTAGGCAGTGCCAGGTTGGAACAGCCCTCAGTGCTTTTAGAAAATCACTTCCCTTCTTTTTGCTTTCATTGTTGAAATAGGACAATATTTCAGCACAGTCTTTCATAAAGATGTTGTGCAGACCCATTAATACGTCCGTTTGCAGATCTTTGGATGCCTTCAGTGTATCAAAGTGTCACTTCTGAGTGTGATGGCTCCACTTACTCCATTTCCTAGTTCTCCTCTACTCGTGGATTGTAAAATACTCGGTGGCATAACGTACGGTGCGAGTGGAGCCCGCCCTGAGTCAGTTCAGTGCTCATGCACTGCACCTTAGCAAAGGCCAGAAAGTACACAGGCTGTCCTTCCTTTGCTTCTTAGAAGGATTTATCTCATCTCTAGCTCTAGGATCCACTGAAGGTTTCCTCTGACAGTATTTTCTTAGCTCAATAGGTGGTGATGCTGATCTCCAGAGCCACCCATCACTGCAGTGTTTGCCCTCCTGGAGAAGCAGTTGTGGCAAGTTGTCAGTGGATGATCAGCAGTGGAGGGTCCGTATTTGATGGCACAATTAACAAAGGTTGACACACAGCTCTTTTCCTAGAGGAGATCAAATTAGAGACAAGGGTTTAGTAGCAAGAAGAATACAAATGAACGAGGTGAATTGAATCTGTTCCCGTTTACAGAACAGCTTCTGGAGACTGGAGGGTGACTGTTGTTTTCTAAGGAGATGTGCATTTAGATAGACTCAGTCTTCTGTGTTTCTGGAAAGCCTGACTGCATTCTCTAACCTGCCATTGCACACTTTGCTGTGGTATGCAGGGTTCTGTCTTGAGGCAAGTTTACACAAGTGGAAGAAAACAAAACCCCAAGTGTGTAACTGCTTTATGACAGCTGCAGGAAAAGCTGATTTCTCTTCAGCCTAGCTAAAGTGGTGGGAATCTGTCCTCCAGACAGAATCTGTCCTTCCTGCATCTAAAAACACGATGCAGAAGTGGGAAGAGGTTTTTTCACTTAGACCAGTTGTCTGTCGTTACCTCATTGTGAAGAAATTTCCTGATGATTATTCACATTTTCAGTGTTGTTCTCTAAGATAAATGGTTAGCAGAGCATAGCAGTGACTCCACAGTACCCATTGAGTTGCACAGTGAAGATGATGTGTGTTTAGTGTGATCAGCTCTAGAAATTAAACAGAACATTCAGAGGTTTCTAGCAATGCAGGGAAAAGCCTCACTCTACAAAACCCAACTGTGGCATCACTGTGCACCAAAAAGACATTTAAAAATGCTACAGTGGTGCAGCAAAGTATTGCTGCATTATTACATGTCCTGATTTGTCTGATTTTGACCAATATGTACAGTTAGGAGTTATGTTTATCTACTACAGCTTAGAAAATCCCATTATAGCCTAACGGTGTAACATTTTCTGGTTAAATTAAAATCTGTCAAATTCAAGACAGACTTAAAATGAGTGGCTGCTTTTTATGAGAATGGAATTGACTTAGGCAACATCAAATGCAAGTCCTCACTGGGTGAGCTTTAGACAACAAAGTGTTGATGATGACAAATACCCTGTGGATGGTAAATTTTGGTGGGAAGTGTGATGTTTGAAATTGTTAATATGTCCCTTCAGGAGGGCAAGCTGACAACACGTCTCAAAGCAGCCATTAGTTTGGAAGGGGTTTTTTAATAGCTTGAGAAACAAACCCTTTGGTACCGTCTCACTCAATTCCCTGCTCTAACAACTTGTATTAGTGCCACTGGATTTAATTAATTTGCACTGGCAGGGCAGCTCCTCAGCGTTCCTTGGAGAGGAAAAGGAGGAAGGAGGGTGCTGGAGGGACCCCTGCAGGTGCATGGCCAGGGCTCCAACCTTTTGCAGTCCCAGAGCTCTGTGGTCAGGGTGCCCTTACTGGTACCCCCCACTCTGCAGCCTCTCCAGCTCGGGCACCCGGCGTGGCTGGCTGCAGCACAGTCACCTCAGAAGGGTGGGTGTTCTTCCAGGGCCATCATGTGGATGTGTCACAGCAATCCTGGCAGCTGCAGGGCTCTCCCAGTCTTGCATTGCAGCCATTCTGTGCTGAAAACATCGGATCTGCCTTCCTGTGAGCTCCTGATAGCTGTTCCTGTTCTGTGTCAATTAAAAGGCAGATTGTCCTCAGATGAACTGTTGGCTTTCAAGGCACAACCTTCTGAGATCTGCACTGTGAGTTAAATCTCAGAGAGCTGTGTTTCAGTAAATACTGTCATCCAATGCAGGAATCCATGTTAAACTCTGTAATGTTTCTGAGCACCCAAGCAATGGATTCCATGGAGATACTGGCTTTCTGACCTACTGTAGTCTTCCTAATTCCTCAACAACTGCTCTGTGTTCCATGGGCTGTGAACTACCTGTCTCTGTTGGGAAATAATCACCATGGCCCCCTCCTTTCTCCTTCACTTTCATCCCTTTGATTCAGCAAGTAGCTGTGGTCTGTCAGGTATGGTGTAGCAGATCTGGATCTAATTAAACTCACTGCTTCTCTAAGTGCTAACTTTGAAGTCAGGCCTGACACAGGGATTTCATACCCAAACTTTACCCTGTATCAGCTGGCTGAACGAAATAGTCTCTGCATAAAATCCTTCTGATGAATGAAAGGTTAGGAGGTTGTGGGTGGAACAGAGTTCCTCACTGCCAGAATTTGGGTTGATTGAAGGGGATGTGAAACCAGATACCTGATTAGTTACTTGCATAAGGTGAATTCATTAAATCATTCTGCCTTGCAATGCCACAGTGCAAAAAGGAAATTAACTTCCAGCATGTGCAAGCTTGTTTGGTTTTTTTCTATATCTTCTCCATTACATGTTTTCAGGTTTACTGTTGCTACTGGTGGTATATGTTTTAATTTTAGCACTTAAGAACTTCTTTTCCAAGAAGTATCACATAATTGTCTGTGGAACAATGTTAGTATTGTCTATGTGGGGTTTTTAAATCCAGATTTTGTTTTTGTGGCATTATTAACATGCCAAATCATTAAAAGTTTCCACACTCTTTTCATATGTTGCATCTGTAAGAAGAATGACTGTGCAAGCCAACAGGTTACTGAAATACCACCTGAAAAAGAGGGGGTTTGTAGTTCAGTCTTTCACAAGCATTTTGACTGGGTGGATCCAATGAAGTGTTCTGACTGATTTCATTATTAACTTTGCTCTACACTGTTTCTTTTCATATATTAGTGTAGGATATATTGACTCATGTGATATACTTTTACTAGCTAAAGGTAGTACAGTGCAGATTACAGTTGCTTTGTCAGTCTAATTCTGTTGGATTTTCAGTGTGGGTTTTGAGCTCTTTTTTTTTTTTTTTTTTTTTTTTCCCCCAAATATAAAAAGATGTCTGTATAACTTGGTTGGAAATGTAAACTCCTGTGTGCTTTTCTTTCAGAGTACGGACATGAGTCCAGCTAGTAGCACCACCTCACTCCCTGTTAGCCCTCTTCCTGAGGAGCCCTTATTTTTCAAGGTACAGTTCATTAACTTCATAATACATATATATTGTCTATTAGTTTTGGAGTATCATGTTATCTGGTGTACTATGAGTGCTGTTATTACTGCATCATACTGCATTTCAAATACCTGTGTTGGTGCGTGGATGATTAGCCACTGCAAAGATACAAGAGTCATTAAAGATATGTCAAAGTTTTGGTGTAAATCCAGTGGAAATCCACAGCTCTGTCATTCTGCTTAATTTGAATAATACAGGATGGGACAGTGTCTACAGCTTTGTGAGGAACCAGTGGCCTGAAGTCACTTATTCACTTGGGCTCGTGCAGCCCATCCCTGGCACTCAGAATGGCCACGGGCAGCCTGGCTCTGGGAACAGGGGTGGTCAGAGTGGTGCTGCAGCTGCAGGCACCCTGGTCACCCAGCCAGTGTTAGACAAACCCTGAAGGCAGAGTGGGTAGTCAGTGTTTCTCCCTGTGCCTGGGGAATCACAAAGATGCATCACGTACAGAGAAACAGATCAAAGCATGATAGGTAAGAAAATCTGACTTGAAAGAGGTAGAGCAAACTGCAGCTCAGCTTGCCAGCCGAGGTAAACAAACACTGCTGTGTTTGCATCAGGAGCACTCTGACAAATATGCTGTAGTGCCTTTGTTTTGAAAGGAAATGGGGCTTGTATAGCTCCAAATGCTTTGTAAATTACTTCTGTGAAGTGGAATAGTTGCTCTAATAGAAAATGAAGGTATTTCTTCATATTAAAAATCTCCTTCCTTTATATTTTATAGTAGAAAATGGAACAAGAAACTGAAAAGAAAAAAAAAAAGACAAGGCAGGAAGCATTATTTAATCTTTCTTACGTTTTCAGTGACTTTTCAAAATGGGAAACATTTTCCTTTGAAATTCAAGTAAAATGGAGGCCAGATCAGGAAAATGTCAAATACATCTTTCAGCCACTGCCCTTAACTAGAAATAAAAGTAATACAAAATGTAAGTTTCTGCCATTTCTCCCCAGCTCAGCCCGAGACAGAGTAGTGCTTTTGCAGAGCAGAGTGGCTGGTTTTACAAGCCATGACCCCCTCAAATACTGTCAGTCTATAATACTGCCTTTTCATGATGGGATTAATGCATTTCCCTTAGCAACATGATAATAACCTTTCCTACCTCCTTGCTGTAGAAATGAAGATTGAAAAAGAAATTCCATTCAGTGGTTCTGAAAACAGGTGTAATGAAGCAGGGCAGCGTAAATGCAGCATCTCTTTGGGATAGCTGGAGATCTCCAAGCTAATGAGCTTTCCTATTACCCTGCAAAATGACACCAAGCCCCTGTTCTCAGCCTTCACACCAAGGAGATCTGGCCTTGCTGGGATGTTCTAGAGCAGCCAGCAGTAGGGACAGCTCTGTGTGCCTCTGGGTTTCCTTCTCACAGGGGTTAGGTGTGGGTGCTGGAGCTGACCTCCCTGCCCCTGCCCTTCCGCGGCCTGGGAAAACCTCCTGCCAGGCAGTGCACTTCTGGAGAGCTTCTCCAAACCAAATCTAGAAAAACACTCTAAGATTTCCTCCTAGTGAGGGTTATTTTTATGTCAAAGTCCAACTTTTAATCTTCTGCTGGTTTTTGTGGCTAAAGCTGTTAAAAAAAAGCTGATCTCTCCCTGTATCCTGGGAAAAAAAAAATATTTCTTTTCTCACAAAATAGCATCATCTTTGCTGGTGATTTTGCCCTTAAACTTTTTTGTAGGGAGGATCTTCGTTGGAACAGAAGTTTATCCTTCTGTCCCTGTGTAATATTTCTTGAAGAATTTGAGCCTTATCTTGGGGAAAATAGTTATTTCACAGCTGAAAACCTTCAGCAGTAAGGATGTGAAATACAGCAGAGCAGAATGGTACTTGTCATGCAAGCTTAACTCAAGTGTTGTTCTGTGTTACAATAGCTAAACTGTAGCTGGCTCAAATGTGAGTGATGACTACTTATATCTACACTCATAAGCTGTAATTAAAAATAATCTTGCCTTTCATTGAGAAGATAGTGAAGGAGGCAGTATTTCTGAAAGGTCAACTTCCCAAGCAATAGCTCATCCATTTTTTAGAATCTGCTCTTTTCTTTTACTCATTGTACTGTGCTTTATTATAGTAGTATTTTATTATTTTAACAATTATTCTAAAATATGGTGACTAAGTAGGGATCTGTTATGCAGTGTTATGGTTCCTGTAGGTCTCACAAGCTATAGATCTGTGGTAAATTAGGTGTATGCTGATAGTTCTGCCATTCATCCTGTAGCTCTACAGGCTCTGTAAGCAGATCATCAGCAGTGGGTATGACTCTGGCAGCTCATGACATTTGTGCATGCAGCTTTAACAAGAGAGAAATGTTTTATCTAGTCAATAATCAGATTGATAGCTTCTTACACAAGTTGACACCACACAGCCTATTTAGCCTCTCATCCTCAAATGCACTGCTTCCAGTATTTTCAGTATCTGCTGGCACTTCTTTGAAGAAGAGCATTTTAGTGTATCATTGTTTTCAGACTGGACTCTGACACGATCGCAGACACTGTGGCCCACGGGCAGATGCAGGGTAGGGTTCAGTCAGCCCTCCTTCATGTGAGCTCTCGTCCTGCTCATTCCTGCCTGCACCTGAATTCCTGCTTCCACATGAGCTCTGAAGCCTCGGCGTGTTGTGTTTGCTACAGCAATATTTTTGGCTTTTCTAGTGAAGTGAATAGTTACAGGAGTGTGACTCACTCCACACCACCTCTCCTAATCTGCCACTCCAGTCTCCAGTTTATTTTAAACCAGTCTCTCATCATCCTTCAGAGGTTCAATTGATTCCTCCCACTCTTTACTCACTGTCTCTGTGACTCCCCACGTCCTGAAGCATCACTGTGGAGTTTCTGCCTTCAGTGCTGCAGTGCTGGGGAGAGGCTGGTACACCTGGTTTCTTTCACAGTCTGTCTCGTTGTAGTGCACGAGATCTACCAAGCACTGAATGTGTTCTGAGGGTAGGATGGGACATAGGTATTGGGGGTCCTGGGGTGAGAAGCATCTGTGCAGCAATTCCCTCTTTTTCTCAATGGCTTTGTACACTTTCCCAAGGGATCAGGGCTCTGCCAGCAAGTCTGAGTAGAACCCCATCACC
>JAABPQ010018453.1:13709-27254 GCA_033439865.1 Alcedo quadribrachys
TCTTTTTCTCAATGGCTTTGTACACTTTCCCAAGGGATCAGGGCTCTGCCAGCAAGTCTGAGTAGAACCCCATCACCTGTTTGATGAGGGATACTGGCATTGGCTTCTCTAGCAGAGTATGGATGTGGCTGTGAAATTCTCTTCCTCAGCTTTGACTTTTTGAATAACATCATCAAGATGGAGTTTAACAGAAGAAAAAATAAATAAATTTGATCTGTTTTCCCCAACCTGATAATTTCTTTCAGGTCTTCATCTATCTTGTCCTGTAGACTGAGTCTGGGGAACAAGCTGTGTCTCTGCCAGCATGTTGAAAAAGTACTGTGGGTGAGGAGAGGCTTTCCCACCCCGGGCACGTGTCCTGTGCCCCGTGCTCAGCACCAGCATGACCCGGGCAGGGGCTGTGCTGGGTTTCTTTGCCAGCCCATCCCTAGCAGAGCTGCTGCTAGGGGGGTGTTTGTCACCAGAGGAGGTGACCAGAATGGCTTTTCAGGATCCTTGTGACTTTGTTTATGCTCTGCTGTATTCCTGAGGGCACTCCTTCCCTTGTGAGCTTGTATATTTGATGTTATTACCATGCTTATAAACATTCCGAATGAATAATGTATACATGCATTTAAGTTACTAATCCTTTAAGCCTCTTGCTTCAGTTTCCTCTTTGAATATCTTTATCCTCTCTCCTCTATACCACAGAATGGTTGATTCCAGTACTCTTCATCCCCTCTCCACAATTATTCTTAGTGATGCACTGAGGGTGAATGCAAATTCGTTAGCAAAATAATTCCTTATGTCAAGAAAAAAAGAGTAAAATTATCTGTCCATAAATTAAAACAACACTCTTATTGGTTTAATCAATTTTACAAAGCAGTGTGCACCTCTTAGACAGAAAGAGGTCCTTAGAGTAAATGAAATTAGAATTGCGGGAACAAAACCAAACTAACAAATGTTATGAAGCTGTCATTTTTTTATAGCTCAGTACTGCAATCACTAATGCTCTTCACATCACCTAGGTGTCCTCAGCATGCAAATCTGAGGGAACTGATGATTGTAAATTCTAATTCTAATTCTGAGGTGCCAAGGCTCTTGCAAACACTAACGCAGCACCCGTGGGATGAAGGGGAGTCGCTGTCTTCTGCTGATGGGAAGAGGCTGGAGGTGTTCCAGTGTGTGGGAGACACTGCACACTGGGTACCTGCTTCTCCTGGTTTCCCTTTCCAGCTGCTAGTCCCTCCTCATCACTGGCTCAGTCAAAGCTCCTTCCCACTCCAGGGAGAGCTGAGTGTAGTGTCTTGTGGGCCCATGTGGGACACAGCAAGAGCCCTGCATTCCAGCTCTGCCTGGGAAGTCATTTGTGCCAGAGGTGTCCAGTTCAGATGGATACAGGTGGGTAGCTCATGTCAGAGGGACTGTGCCACTTCTCTCCTGCTTAGTGAAAGAATGGTGCCTCACCTTCTTTGTAGGTGAGTGAGGACCCTCAGCTCCATCCAAGTCCTGCCCTAGTTTCCCACGGAGGTGGAATGTGGCTGCTTTCTTCACTGGATTGTAGAGTTGTGTGAAAAACAATGTGAGCACACAAACAAATGTGAGGATCGTGGATTAGTACCATCCATTATCATTTGAACTGGGAAGATTTGATAATTCAGAACAGAATCTGATAGTCCGAAATGATTTGTTTTAACCAAGTAAAGTTGTTCAGAGAAGGGATGTAAATTACATCTGTCACAGATGACCTACAGAAGGAATTATGTGCTTGTCAGTCTTTATTACATGCATGAAATACTTAGGAGTATTAAAAAACCACAGTGAGTAGAGCAGTGTTATATATAGTACAGATTGGCAGGGCTGCCACACTCTGTGGTGCAGCGTGGAGTTGTTGGGTGGCTTTCTCAAGGTCACAAACCACCCAGGAGGTGTGAACTTGCCTAGTTCTTTTCTGTAACAAGTTGATTGTTATTCTTCAATTTTATGTTGATTTTTGTTTTGTTTTTCAAGCATGCTTAGGTTTTTTTTTTTACATTTAAAGTAACAAATTAAAAGGGAAAAGTACAGCATGGAGCTGTGACTTAAACAGCTTGTTAGTGACAGATCCAGATCTTATGATCTTCCACTTTGCTCCTCAGTGCTTCACTGGCTTAATCTTTCATGAACTTGGTATCATCTCAGATTCTAGAAGCAGCAGTCACATTTCCAGCCTCCCTTCTGCCATCACTGCTGTTTGTACAGGAGATCCCTGCTGTGGTTGGACCCTGCTCCCTTTAGAGAAGGTGTGGGGAGGTCGCTGGTGCCTTGGGGAGAGCTTGCCAGCCTGTGCCAGGGCAGAGCACCCTCCTTCTCCTCCTGCCTCTGGGGCAGAGCTGGCCCACAGAGGCTCTGCCCCTGTGCCTGTGGCAGGGGTGGCTGGGTGGGCACTGGGAGAGCCTCCCCTGGCACAGGGCAGCTGGGAAGTGACTGGGGTGTTCTTCAGTTCTCACTAGAAAGCAGAACCATTTCACTAGTTGAAAAGCTCTTGTTTTCATGTCAGCAGAGCCTTTGTGTTGTGCGAGTTGAAGGCCCTTCAGACTTCTCTGTGGAGTTTTTAGAAAGTTTAATATCAAGTGTATTTTACGATCAAGTTTACTAGGAGGCTCTCACTAGGGAACTGATTTCACCCTGCTATATACCCACTCAGATACAGGTATATATTTCTTACAGAAATACTTACCATAAACATGCTGTCAATTCCAAGGCTGCTTTTTAATTTAAATTACACCTGCTCTTGTTCAGAGCTACATCTGTGTAGCTCTTGATGACAGCATCCTACTCATCCTCTCTTTCTGCCTCGTCTCATGAGAGAAAAGGGCAATAAAGGAAAGGGAGGGGGAGAAGTAGATGTCAATCACAGTTCCTTATCAAGTGCCTCAGAAGAATAAAAGGCTGAAGTTACCTGGGGGTTGGTTTGGTTTTTTTCAGAAGTAACACTGGATTTTTCTTTCAGGGTGGACAAAAGGGAAAGATTTCAGGGGTGGGAATTTCCCTTTGTAGCTCAGAGTAACGTGTTTAAAATGCAAGCAGTGCAAGCCTTGTGCTGTTCTAGTAGTTTATTTATAGTGAAAGGTGGCCTTGGGTTTAAGGTACAGCAAGTGAAAATCAGAGGATGCAGAACTTCTGTCCCTGAAGCTGCGTCTTTCTCGAGGAGACAACGTAGGTGATTTAAATTCTCTCTGCACAACTGCCACAGTACCTTTATCCCTTACAGTGGCATAGTGAGACTAATTTTATGAATCCTTGGAAGTGCTCAGAAGGTAGCTGTGCAAAATACGAGCTCTTGGAAATGCTGTAGATGCCAGAATGCAGAGTAGGGCAGTGGCCGTGATGCCGCCGGCTGCGTGCACGGGAGCACTCCTTTGCAGCAAGAATATCAGTTCCCAGCCAGCAGCCCACTCTGGCACCTGGCTGTTTGACTCTTGTGATTTAATTACTGCTTTTTGGCAGCTCTGAGGATGTTGCATCACCTTGTAAGATTAGACCTGGTCTGTGTGACAGGGATGGGTGACAAAGCTCCTTAGTTTTATTCTCTTCCTTAGCATCGCTCTTTTTCACTGTGCTTTGGCACCGATGACAATTAAATAGAAGAAACTTTCCCATAGTTGTGATAGGCATTTATACAGATTACATATGTGATAGGCATTTCTATAGATTACATATGTGATAGGCATTTCTATAGATTAATCTGTTACAAGAAGTAACTGCACCATCTGCACGTGTGGAGAAACAGGGTTGTTTGAAGAAAAAAATTGTGAAGTGTGTGTGGCTTGTGAAATGCACATCCAAACATACAAAGAGATGTGCAAGGTACTGCTTGTTCAGTGCATCAAATACATGGCTAAAGTAGTAATGGCAAAAAAAAATCTCCCTTCTGTTTGGAAACTATTTTTCTATTAAAAATAGGTCTGATATAAGCGTGTGCTTATCTTGGCACATATGCTGGCGTTCACTGCTGCTTGCCCCTGACATTTTCAATGCTGGAGAAGGAGAATCAAAGAGTTCCTAGAAGTGTGGTCTTCAGAACAAAGAGCACTATGTTCAGCAAAGGTCCCACGTGGGGGAGCAGTACAGACAAATCAGGATTCACCAGCACTCAAACAACATCTGAAATCATTTGCATATGTGTCATATAACAATATTCTGATGGCGAGTGTTGTAGTAACAGCAGTTATTTCCTCTAAATCCCAGACAGGGGTTTTCTAGGGATTATACAGCAGTGCCAGATTTGGAAGAAAACAAGAAAATCTGCAGACTTTATCTAGGAGTGCACTGTGCAAATAGCTCTAGAAGGGAGGGGGGGTTCACACCTGGCATACTGGCATCTTCCTCTTTGTCCTGCATTTATCATGTCTTCATTAGCTGAGGTTGCACAGCAATAATTCTTTCTGGAAAATTGAAATTATATTTTGAAATGATGTTTTAATTAAAAGTGTTTTATTGTGCAGCTGAATTATAAAGTGGGTTTTAAATG
Organism: Alcedo quadribrachys; assembly: GCA_033439865.1. Classification (NCBI taxonomy): domain Eukaryota; kingdom Metazoa; phylum Chordata; class Aves; order Coraciiformes; family Alcedinidae; genus Alcedo; species Alcedo quadribrachys. The sequence continues at coordinate 18,202 of JAABPQ010018453.1, forward strand.
TAATTTAAAAGAGTGTTTAGCTGTAGATCAAATAATGAAAGATAGAAAGTTTTAAATCTCGTCGTAAAGTGATAATTTTTAGAAATGAGTTGTCATCTTTTCCTCTGGACTGCTGTGGGGTGTGACAGAGCAGGCTCAGTGTGAGATGGCCCTGCCCTCCATCTGCTGTGCACAGTGCTCTGCCTCACCCCACCTTCAGCACCAGCCAGTCTGAACCCTCCTCCTTCTGCATGAGCTGCCTTCCTGAGACCATGAGCATCGAGGTCAGAGCCCCGCTGTAGCTCCCAGAGTCATGCTGAACAGGTATCAGGTTATGCTTTCTAGAAATAAGCTGGTTTACATGTATTTTCTTCTTCAGTTGCATAAAGGATAGACATTGGTGCTGCCTTTAGCACTGGGAAAAGTGATTCAGTCAGCAGCTGCTCAGCAAGCGATTATTTCACTAAGAAATTAGAGTTTGATTTACTTGTGGTGAGGAGAAGTTGAATGCCTCTGGACCTCCTCCATCCCTGATGCAGAGACACTGCTGCTCACGGACTGGATTGAGAGGCTGCTGCACCCCACAGTGGTCTGCAACAGCTGGGTTGTGGCAGGGCAAAAGGATTCTCCTCCTGGGGTTTAGCAGGAAATCAACAGTAGGGTTAAACAGGAAACACTTGATGTTTTATGAAAAGAATAGCATCCTTTTGGTAAGATATTGGGCTACATATGAACTTTAGAAGTTGTAGGGATGATAGTAAAAAGTTACAAAGCAGCCAAGCAATAAAATGCCTAGCAAAGCACCCGTTGCTCCTGCAAGCTAGGACTTGGTCAGACTGATCTTTATGATGCCACAAACCATTGTTTCTCCCAATAGCTGCTGCTCTCCATTGAATCTAGAAAATCTATGCCTCAGTTGTAATGCAGGAGTTCTGCTTGGGGGTTTGCATTCTGTTTGATACCCCTAAAAAAATCAATCTGGCTTTTTGTATTCTCTGAACTCCAGGCTCATCTCTCTGCAGGGTATAAAAAATTACTGCTCACTGCTGTGGGTGTATAACACGGGCTTGGTACTTTGCATAGCCCCATTAATTTTCATAACACCCAGAGTAATAAGTACTAAGCCTATTTTTACTGGTTAGGAAAATCCATAGGACAAATCCTCCATCTCCATACACCTGTGGAGGTGCACGAAGGGTGAGAATCCACATGCCAGGGGCAGAGCTGCCAGGAGAGACTTGCTAAAATGGTGCTCAGCCATAATTTGCCATACTTTGTGACATACTATAGAGAAATAATCAGCTATGAGCTTATCAGTGAGCAATTTGGACTCGAGTTCCACCCTTTCTTTCTGTTCATTAATAGAACAGGGGCATTCCCTTCATGTGGGTATTAAGTATCTCACTCTTGATCAGTTAGAGCTTGGTAGTACTAAACAATATCCTCCAATAGAATTAATCAGGAATGTAGGGGTTGGGAAGATTGACTCTTTCTAGAGTGAAAGAGTGTAATTAAAATGATAAGGCAGTCATGATTTGTGATAAATTATTGAGGTTGCAGAAATGAGACCTTAAACCATTTGTGTAATGATTAGGAGACCTTGAATATGAGTGTGTTCCAGGCCTTTAAATGTTAAATGTGGAGACTAGAATGTTGTCCTTTCTTCAGTGGGGCTTTCACAGGCTGGACAAAACTCCTAATTTGCATTTGTCCCCTTGCAAATCTAATTAGTTTGCACAGTGTTTTTTAACTGTTATGTACAAAAAAAAAAAAAAAAAAAGACCCAAAATGTTTGCCTGCAACTTAGAATTGTCAATTAATGTGCAGCAATGTGTTTGCTAATCTGGGGGATGGCTGGGAAAAGAGGCTGATGTATTTCTGAAGAAATTCCAGTTACCAATTAACATTTTCATTAGAATATTTGAGTCATGGTTATTTGCATTAGGATGTATTATCTGAGTAAACCTGACCTATTAAACCTTCCAAATCTATTACTGTCAGCTCATGTCATGGTTGTAGAAGAGTACAGAGTGTGCCATGGCAGCACAGCTGTTCCCCCAAATTCTTCACTTGGTATCAGCACTGAGTTACTAGACATGGCAAATAATTCCATGGTAGCCACTCGTGCCCATCTCCCTCATCCTTTTCATCCTAACTGCCTTCAGCCTCAGAGGCTGATGAAAGGTTCTCATATCAGGTCTGATTGCCACTCTAATGTTTTCCAGGCGTGCTTGGTGATGAGCTTGGCATATGAAACAATTTCCTACAGTAATAAAACTAATTAAAGTCAGCAGTCATCCCCACATCACTCTTTAATGAATTATAATGAGCTTATTAATCTATCCGGTCTTACTCACCACATCTATTGGCTGAGCTTCTCTGGGGGTATGTCAGGATAGAACACTTGCCCAGGAAAAAGTGGACACTGAAATGCATCTGTGTTCCTATTTTGACAGCAATCATGAGACAGGGCAGAGGTCTGCTGTAAGTAGAATATGGTTTTGATAACTGAAATGAGAAGGGTAAAGAGCTGCAGCCTTGCAGAGGTGGCAAAGGGAGAGCTGTGCAAGAACTGCACTGCAGGTGACAGCATAATTACTGCCTGTGGCACACTGAAAATATGACTTACAAACAGCATTTCAGCAACTGGATCTCTGGGAAACTGTCTAAAGAAAGCAACATCAAATTCATTTTCGCTGGAGATACTTGGCATTTTTCTTCTTGTGCAAAATGAGCAGAGGTTGCAAGGTCAGGCTTCACAATTCCATAACAACAAATATTTGAGAATTAAATGGAAATATTTGTGTGGAGATTATTTCTCTGAATAGCCATGTAGAAGAACCACCTGCTTTCCTTAGGTTATAACCTTGCAACATCTCCTCATCTCATCAGATCAAGCTTAGTAAGAGCTAATCACAGCTACCCAGTGGAGTTAACTAGTTCTTACTATGCTTTTAATTCAAATCCCACAGACATAATCACAATGTTATTACCAGGCAAATTAATCTTTGTTTACCTCCACTGATTGAGTGCAGTGGAATATGAAGAGAAAGCAGTGCAGAGCATGTGCTCCCTGCCCCTGCAGAGCAGGAGAGGAGAATTCCAGCAGAAGCAGCAGCCAGTTCCAGTCACTGTCTTCCCTGCCACAGCTGGGGCCTCTTCCCATCCAAAAATTGGATAGCAATAGGGTACTTTTTCCCTGATGATAATGAGAGTTAATAGGATAATATTAAGTTGATAAACTTCATGGTTACTATTAAATGTAAAAATAAAATGAGGCTAAAATCCGAAAACAAACAGAGGCTCCACCCTGATTATAAAAGCTTTTCTTCAAACTGAGAAGTGGCTCGAGGCCTTGCAGAGAATCTGCAATGCTGAAAGATAATTGTTGTGTTAAGGAAGTGCTCCAGACAAATAAGATTATTATGGAAAAGAAAGTAGATGAATGCTCTGTGTTTGTTCCCACGTACATCGACTCAGCAGCAGCATTGGAGGGAACTGTTGTGGGGAATGAGTCTGGAATTGTTAGTTGAAGATGTCTGAGAATAATGATGGGATAATGTAGAAAAAGAAATCTCTTGCACCAGCTGTTGTGATAGGAACTGATACAAGGAACTGTTGAAATACTAATTCTTGCCTGTTGTCTGTTGCTTACATCTTCTCAGTAAAATGACAGATGGAATTAAGATGACAAGTTTTTTGGTGTTTGTTTTTAAAAGTTATTTTAATTTTATTTTGTTACTGGATAAATTAGTAGAAACTGTTCTGGAAAATAGATTTATTTTCCATCAGCATGTGAATAAGGATGATCTGTTCTGTGTAGTTAACTCAGTTTCCAAAATGCTTTCAACAAGGCCCTTCATGAAAGGCTTTTTAAATAAGAGGATGAATGGGAAAGTCTTCTCTTGGATTAATGGCACACGAGGTGTAGAGTACAACAGATCTAAGTAGTCATTTATTACAGGAAGAATTATACTTTCAAAAGAGTCCAGAATAATCAGAAATGAAATGGAGTATGAAATGTGGCAGAATTCTCTTACCACACGAAGTGATGTAAAGATGCCCAGCAGCTGGCACTCGGTGTCAGCAAACACAGGGGCACAGGTGGGGAACCAGAGCTTTGCAAATGGGGAAACAGGATCCTCCCTGAAAACACTGGCTGAGTACTCACCAGAATAAGCAGTACATGCAGTGGAGGAGTTATTCTTAGTAGCTCTTGCAGGACTCTTGACAAATTAGGTACAGAGTCTGTTTATTCTGAAGCCTATGACACTTGAATTTAGATTTACAAAAAGGCTTGTGATTTAATTTTTTTTCCCCTTTTACAGACTATGTATAAGACATGAGGCTGGAAGAACTGTATTCACTGCTTTGGCAGCAGATAGTTCTCTAACATACTTTCTCCTATCAGTACTAAACTCAGCCAGACATGGGATATTGAAATTACCAAAGCCTTTCTGCACTCAACTACTTTTTTCTCTTTTATTCCTGTATGTTATTTTCTATTCATGTTCTCAGTTGGCATTATAGCAGACATGTCCTCAAAATAGAGTAGAAAAAGAAGCAGCACCAAACACTCTGTCTTTTCCCTTTTGTCTTGCATTTACAGAACAAATGGTGCCTGTGCAGATACCGTGGAGAAAAATGGGATTGTTAAATCCTGATTTGACACTGCTCAAAAAGAAAGAGTGCTCTGCTGTTTGCAGCCCTGCTGTGGTGGAGGGGATGGAATATACTCTGCTATTACTTATTTTGCTAAACAAGAACATTAAAAAATGAAATTGATGGCATTTCCTTTTACTGTTAGGATCCTTTGCAGAGTGGTGGTGTTGGAAAGGCTCCAGAGATGGAGACTCCACAGCCTCTCTGGGCAGCCTCCCAGTTCTGTATCACCAGCAAAACTTGCTGAGGGTCCCCTCCAGCCTTTCATCCATTCTCATGCAAGTCAAATTGAGTTATAGTTAATAATAACAGTAGTTATATTGTGAAGTCAACTTTTTCTTCCCCCCTCCCAGTTAATACCATCTTGCTGCTGTTTTGGCTGGCAGGAGAGATGCTGTGTGCATGGGAAGAGTGCTTAGCATAGTTTTCTTGTGGCTGGCTGTTGGACTTGCTTTTTATCCTCTCCCATATCCAGAGCTCCACAGTAATGCCTCTAAATTGATATTTCTTTAATGGTGTTTTCTGTGAGATAAATTATAACATTTCATAGCCATTCTTAGCTGAAAAGGAAGGACCTGATAGGATCTTCAGAACAAAGGCTTATATTGTTCAGAAAACAATGGAATGGACTTATGCACAGAGAGCTATCTACATTTCTGTGTAATGTCTCTGGATGGATTAATTTGTTTATGCAGCAACTTGGAGCACGTTACAGAAAATACCACCCATGACAAAGGACAATTGAGTTTATTACTTGGCTGTAATTATCTCGCACAACGTGAAGCAGCCTTTTCTTGTCAAGAGCAAAGGGAAAGTGTTAAGCCCATGCTAACATCCTTCTGATCTTTTGTAGGATGGGATCAAAGACGAGTGCTCGGTGCTGAAGCTGCAGCTGAAGGAGAGAGATGAACTCATAGCCCAACTTCGAGAGGAGCTGGTAAGCTGCACAAGCACTTGTGTTTATTGAGCTCATTTCCCTGAGACAAGGAGCTGAAGAAAACACCATTTCAGCCTGTGGAGTGTGGCTGCCCAAGGCTGGGGCAGCCTTCCTGGGTGCTCTCTCCATGCCCTGCTGGCAGAGGTCCCTGGCAGGTTCTGTGGGCAGTTGTCCTGCAGCATCAGGGGCAGGGCAGCAACGAGGCACCCTGTGTGTCCTGATGACACAACACACAGCACCTCTGCAGGGCTGGGCAGTTGAAAGGAAAGCCTGTAAGGCATCTACTAATGAGGAAAAGTAAAGCAATAAATATTCTTACACTTTCTGAATGCTTCCTTTGCACGTAAGCTACTAATGCTTGAGCACTACTGTTGTGAGGACAGGCAGCATGCTCTCAAGGGGCTGAGTGAGGTAAAGCACATGATTACAGCAAGTAAAAGACCTAAGCACGTGAAAATGTAGGGTTTTTGTCCTATTAAGGCTGTACTAACATATTTTAAAATCCACTTTTGATGGAACGTGATTGAAAAATGTGTATCTTCACTATTTTTAAAGGTGGGAGAATTTTCCACCTCCTCTCTCACAGAGAACAGGCAAAGCATGCAGGGTCACCACATCAGACAACACAGATCCCATCCATTGCCCTGTGGAAGCTACAGGTGTGCAGGCCCTTCAGACTTTATGTGAGCACCCTTTAGGAGGGGGGTTGTTTCCCTAAGTAGGTATTAATGATCTGATCCAGCTCAGGTTGCTGTGGAAAAATGTAATGCTGCTTAAGGATGAAAGATTCCTCTGCTATGTTAACATCTGCAAAATAAATACAGGTCATCAATATTCTTTGTTTCCTATTTGGCAACATTAAGAAATGATGTATTGTGTAATTATTATCTAAAATTAAATGACAAAATGGGACACGGGGAACATCAAGTTTCTGCACAGTGCTGAAGCATTAATTTTCTATCAGTGTAGTTCAAAGCATATGCTATTTAACAGGTGGACAATCTTGTCAGTGTAAAATGATCCTGTACTGATACAGGGAGCTGTAGCTTGTTTGCTGGTAACTGCTGTTGAAGTTCATCTCTATCTGTGTCAGTTGCAGAAGAAAGTCTCAGGCAGAGTTTAGGTCTTATAATGGATAGAAAAATACATCTTCCTAGGGTTATGAAACGAGGATTTCCCTATGATTGCAAAAAAAATATCATAGATGAATCCAAGATTAACTGACTTCAGACTTGATACTCTTAGGATTTGTACAAGAGTACAGCTGGGAGTCTTGAGACCACACGTGAAATGAAGCTTTGAAAGGACACAGGAGATCTCATTTATTCCTCGGGAGCTAAGTAAAACCAGATGGGAAGATGAGCATGACAGAAGCTGGACTTAAGGTTATGAAACCTAGAAAAAAGAAGGAGGCAGTGTGTGGCAACAGGATTGGGAAAAAAGGGTTTGTGTGTGTGAGGTGTGTAAGCACAGAGTCAATATGCTAGTTTTGGCCATCTGTCTGGTTTTCAGTCTCTGCTGTCTGCTCCTGTAGAGCAGAAATTCATTTTTAAGAGGCTGGTTTGTTTGAGGGTGGGGTGTTGTGGGGGCTGCCAGGATTTCTAGAGTGGCTGGCTGGATAACTGGCATTTTTACTGTCTTCAGGCAGCCTGTTCCATTGTCCCTCTGAAATACAATGACTGTAAATACAACCTGTCTGTCTTAAAACAGTGGCATCGAGGTGTTCATTCAGAGATCTGTAACAGGAACATGGTTTGAATGGGAGTTGCTTTACACTTCTTGAGAGATTATGGAAATCTCTGCTTGCCTTCTGCTTCTCCATTAGGTTGGGTGCTTGCATGTGGATTTAAAGACCTCGGTTAATTAGTTTTTCTGCAGAACTCTGCAAAAAATTTTAAAGTGAATTTCAGGTACATTCTGGCTCTCAAGAAGCTTTTTGTTTGGTTCTTTTCTCTAGTTTTTAAAGAGTTTTCTAGTAGTCTTTCCTCTCCCCCCTTGTATTTGAATTTTTTGAAGTAGTTTTTAAAAAGTATTTCTACCATATTTGTGTGCATTTGGAAGAAGACCTTGATCAGAGCTGAGGATGGCACGTGTCAGTGAGCTGGTGAAGCTCCAGAGCACTTGCAACTGCTCTGCCTCCCAATTGCTACCTAGCTTTTGAGGCACGAAAAGGACAAACCCTTGGGGAAATAAAAGAGGGGTTTAGATGTTCAGCTGCAGGACCCTCAGCTGTGGAGGGAGGTGGCTCTTTGTCAAAGGTCAGGCTTTTTGAATTCATGGAATAGTGAGGTACAGTGCCAGAGAAGAGTTCTACCTCAAATCACTAGGAATGAATGCTTTAGATGTGCTTTGGTGAGCTGATTCCAGAATAACTTCTCTTTTTCTGTTGGTGTTTTGGGGGTTGTTGTTTTCTTGTGTTTGTTTGGTGCTTGTTCAGTCCTAGTGCATTCCTGGAGGGCAGAAGGTTGGCAAGCTGAGCTCTTCTCTCTAGGTTGATTTCAGTAATGGGCAATTAGCCAACTGCTGCAGTTTTGAAGTGTGGTGAAGATGAGCACTTGTCATCTGCTCTGGGGTGTAACAGAAAGCCTGAGATGCACTTGAATTCTGCTGATGAACGGTGTGTGAAAGACACTTGGGTTAAGTGTAGAAATCACCTCTAAATGCAGCCCTGCCAATACCTGTGCCTTGCAGTGTGCAGTCTTACAATGACAACTCGGGCTGCTTTGAGCCAAGAGACAGGTTGGAACATCAAAATAATCAACCTGTGGTGAATAGGGTTTGCTGAATTGTTAGGAAAAAAGAGAGATTTTTATTAGTCCGGCCTATTTTCAGAATTGGTAATAAGTTGTCCTTGGAATTGCTTAATTTTCTTTAAAATTTCCATTTGAAAAGAGTAATAGTCTTTCCAGTAAAAAAGAGCAGATCTAGATGAATCTTTACACTGGTTACTCACTTGCTCTACATTCTGCTGGTTGGTAGTATTATTTCATCCTGGCTGTTTTATGAGGGGATATTACAGACCTGTGGATGATTTACATAAGAACAGGCAGTTGTAAGTACTTTAAAATCCTCTTTCTTCTTCATATTTAGGAAACATTAGGAGCAGAAAAGAAATAGATTAGGTGTACTTAAACATTATTAAAGTGTCAGGCTTCTTTCCCCCTTTTTACAGGAGAATTAATTGCAGCTATTGCAGAAGAGGCTTATCTGGGTGTAATTGCTCTGATCAGTTGCAGCAGGCAGAGGTGGAAGGGGAAGGTGGTGATGTCCTGACACACAATGGGGCTCCCTGGCTGAGCCAGCCCCTGGCTGAGAAGCTGCCATTCAGACAGGATCTTTAATAAGCCCTGGCACTCCTGGAGGAGCTGCTGCACACAGGTGTATGTCACAGGAGCTGTTGCACACAGGTGTATGTCACAGGAGCTGGTGCACACAGGTGTATGTCACAGGAGCTGCTGCACACAGGTGTATGTCA
>JAABPQ010018453.1:27354-42997 GCA_033439865.1 Alcedo quadribrachys
TGCACACAGGTGTATGTCAGAGGAGCTGGTGCACACAGGTGTATGTCAGAGGAGCTGGTGCACACAGGTGTATGTCACAGAAGCTGCTGCACACAGGTGTATGTCAGAGGAGCTGCTGCACACAGGTGTATGTCACAGGAGCTGCTGCACACAGGTGTATGTCACAGGAGCTGCTGCACACAGGTGTATGTCACAGGAGCTGCTGCACACAGGTGTATGTCACAGAAGCTGCTGCACACAGGTGTATGTCACAGGAGCTGCTGCACACAGGTGTATGTCACAGGAGCTGCTGCACACAGCAGCCTCTGGCTTGTGGGGAGGACAGAAGGTGTGTCTCGGTGCCAGCACGCCTCTCTTCGCTTCAGTTTGCTTTCAGGCCAGCAAAGAGAATAACAATAACCAGTGGCAGGGTGAATTTTAGGTCAAATGAAATGGCAGGGTCTCGGAGGTGTGGTGAGGGAACACTGCGTGTTGCATTTCAGCAGCCTGGTGGATGTTACGTGCTCCTGAGTGGCACATTTTGAGAGATTCTAATTCCTCCTCAAGGAGAGTGTGGCTGTATTTCTGTGCAGTGTTTGTTTATCCACCTCTGTGCCAAGGTCACGCTGGAGCATTAGTGATGTCCTTGCTACAAGATACTTCAGAGGTTTCATTTGCCCTGTCCCAGGGACCCAGCACTTTCTCACCGAGGCAGAGTGTTCAGACACCTCCTCAGGTGCTTTCTTTGAGGCACACTCTGTAGTGATGCTGTGTTTATTGCTGGCTGTGCAGCTGTGCTGTAACTTTCACAGGAGGCATTGCTGTAGGAGCAGTTTGTGAAGCCTCAGCTCTGAAATTGGGAATATAGTTCTGTTAGTTATTGAAGTTTTTGGTTTTGGTTATCAAAAAATTCCCCTTTGTGTGGCTGTTGAGGCTGATTAGGTCTAGAGGCTGGGAAGCAGTGGGGTGGAGGTATCACAGAAAGAAATTTTGCTGTGGTTGTGAGGAGTGAAGCAGAGCAGAGTATTAAAGTATCATTGATGCTCTGACCTCAGTGGCTAATCATCATCTTGGATGTTGTTCCTGTGTTACTGGTGTGAGTGAGAAGGATGCTGATGCTAGAGAGCTGCAGGAGGTGGTATCATTTACTCCAGAGAATCCAGAGGTGGAGGCTGTGTTAAGTGGGGGTTTGGGGATGCCCTGGCAGGGAGGAGGCAGCTGACAGCAGCTCTGCAATGCACTGGCACCCAGGGGTGAATGCCACATGGGCTGTGTGCACACAGAGCTGTCCCAGCAGGCAGCTTGCTCAGAGGGGTACATTCTGCACAAACATTACTGCCCAAATATTTTGTCTCCTTTGATAGTCAATGAGCTGTTTATATTCCTTTGTCTCTTGATTTAGAAGAAGATGAAAAGGTAATACATGGTCAACATTAGAAAATCAAATAAAAACCAATGACCTTACTGACTTTTGACCATATATTACATTGAAGTTACAAGGAGAATCAGATAGCTACTGGTTAATAGTAAATTAAGTTAATCTCACATTAGTATCTGCTTGACTTGTGTGGGGCATTCAGTTCTGAATATTTTTTCATTATGTTGTTCTGTAGGGCTAGTAAAATAAAAGCAATAAACTGTTTCTTACTGTTCTTTGTTGAGTTCTGTTCTGAATATAGAGTGTAAATATATCTCTTTGGGTTTGGTTGGTTGCTTTTTCAGAGCTATTGTTTATGAATTATGCAGTATGTTTGAAATGTACTTAACATATTTTGGAGTTTTCTAGCAGTAATGCAAGACATTTATCTTACATTTCCCAATTTGACTCACAGATGATATTGTTTTTCTCAAAGGGAGCTCTCATGATTTACCCGAAGAGTAACGGAGTTTGTAGTCTGCAGCATGTCTCAGAATTCATGGATTACCAGCACAGGACTTGAGAAAACCAGATTTTCTCCCAGTGTGGTGTTTGTGATCCAGCTTAAAAATGGCAGTTCACCAGACAGTACTGGTTGGGGGATAGGATGCTGTATTCTTGCAGGCTCAGAAGGAACTAGTGGAGACACTTCACTGGTATCAGGGTGATGAGGGGGAAGAAAAATACACTCTGTGAACTTGCTTCAGTGTGCTTGGTGTGCTTGTGGAGGAGGTCAGGTTAATATGCTGGAAAAACAGAAAGTGGTGCAATTAAAGGATGATCTCGAGCAGCAGCAGAGCCCATTTCATTTTTTTTAGCTGAACTGCCTTTTTATCATATTACTTTCAAGAGCAGGGTGCTAGGCTGCAGGGGAGACTGCAGTAGAATGGACTGAGAAACTGGAAACTGTCACTTTCCAGAGCACTGCAAACTGTTGCTCAGCCCACAGCACTTGCTGTGCACAGGACCCTTCCTCACTGCGCCAGTGAAAAACGTGGTGCACCAGTGAGATGTTTCCCTGCTTGCACAGTGAAACCAGGGGACAATTACTCCTTAATTACTCCTCCTTCTTAAGACACTACACATGGGATCCACAGAGTTCTGCCCAGGTAGCTCCTAGCACACAGGAGGAGGCTGTTGTGTAAATTTACACCAGTGTGCACTACGAGCGTCGACACAAGATGTCAATAAACGGTTGCTCATTTGATTTGCTGAACATCTCTTCATAACTGCACCATCTGTCCAAATGATCACTTGGTTTTGCAGAGCTCTGGTGATCATGAGCATCCCTCTTTGTGCTTCGTGGTGCTGGAGTCGTCGTGCTTGTGTACTCTGATGTGAGTAAATAAAACAAGAGTAATCTTCTAGAGCCCCCAACGCTGCTCATCTCCCACGAGGGACTCGGTGAGGTTGTTCCTGAATTGGGCTATAAATAGTGCTGTACAGCTCAGAAGGTAGGGGACTAGAATTTCATAGTAATGACTAATTAATGCAATTGAGATGATCTTGTACAAGGAGACATCTTTCACAGCTCATCTGTTCCTATGCTAAAATAAGTGAAAATAACTACCCTTATTCTGTGAAATGTTGGCTGCTTTGGTTTTTCATGTGTAATTGTTGAGAGAGTTACACTGACAGTCTCATGCATGGGGTTTTTTGCTGGTAAAAAAATAGCATTTTGCAGTTGTCAGCTGTGCATCAGGGTGTACATTGCACTTGGTTCCCTGTTGTGACTGCTTTGAACTTCAAAGCAGTGCAGAAGACTAATCTGATAGCATCCTGTTCATATCTGAGGGTTAGGGCTGTGCCATCTCTTATTCCACTGCAGGACTTGCAGTAACTATATCTTCTTTTCCAATTCCCTGGTGCCAGCCCCAGAGAAACTGTTTTCTGATGGGAAGCACCCTAAGCTAGGCCAGGAAACCCTCGTGTGGAGGCTTCATTCTTGGCAGCATTCTTAGCAGTGTTTAGGAGAGACAAGAAGTCATGATAAAAATAAAACCAATGGTGAACTATTGCCACAGTTGAGCCATTTTATAATGTAGAAAAAAAAAGGTGTAGTTCTTCATGACTTGCATTTTTTCCTCTTCCAAACCTCAGTGTGAAAAAAGAGGGAAGAAAGCTCTGATTTCTGCTCACCATGATTGTTACCACTTTGGTGTTTGGAGGAAGCACCAGGAAATGCTCAGTCAGAGCTATGAAGTGACTGAAATGTTCTCCTGAGTTCTGTGTTCTGTTGCTTTTCCATGATGAGCTCACTGGAAGATACCCAGGGTGAAGTGGAAAAATCATTATCCCTCCCTTACAGGGCTTAATCGTTTTATGAAAATCCTGCTTATGAAAAGTCACATTATAGTAGCATTTATGGCCCTGTGATACCATCAGTGTGGACCTGAAGAGAGAATGGGATCTTGACTGCAGAGTGGTAGCATAACATTGTGCTGTTAATGAATGAACGAGCACAGAATTTGTTTAATTCCTGATGGTTGCTGAGTGATTCATCACATTACAAACCTCTGCAGTTCCAAGGACTGTACCTTACTGCAGGGCTGGAAGGGATGTCTGTGTGCTGGTTGCTACCTCACGTTGGGTGCTACCACGAGCAGGAATCTGTTATTTTTCACTTGACTTTCAATGGAAACTGTTAATGGCAATTGATATTAAATATGTACGGTGGTCCTGAATTACTGCAGAAATGAGTTAGTGGGACAGAAAATTGCCTTCCCATTAAGTGAGATTTTCTTTTAAGCCATCTGTTACGAAACAGAGCTGACTGTCCTCGCTCTCCAGTGTTTAATTTGACGTGTAAAACATAGAATGTTGGCTTTGAAGCTCCAGATGTATTTCTGTTTCCTCACGAGGGGGGGATGCAGCCTGCTGGAAAGCTCTGAAGGGCTGTCCCCTTCTGAGGGAGCTTTGGCAGGATGTACCCAAACCTGCAGAGCTGCTCAGATGTGATGTGACCAAACCCAGAGGCCGTAGGGCCATGGTGGTGGAGATAAAGAGCAGCAGGGGCATCAGAGTGACCTTGGTCTCCATCACTGTGCAGTTGTGCTCTCTAGCCCAGCCCAGCCTGCACTGGTGTTCTGAGCCCTTGGAGATGTGCTGTTGGGGCACTGAACCTTGCTGCACTCCTGCCATTTATCTCCTACAACATCGGTTGGGTTTTGGTTGGTTGGGTGGTTGTTTTGGTTTTCAGTGCTTCATGTAGTGTATTCTTGTAACAACATTTAAAACCTGCTTTTACAGGCATTGATCCAATTCACTGTTGCCAGAGTAACACAAAATGCTGATTTCAGTGTTTGGCAGCCAGAGGAGGAACTGTCTAACTCTTACTTTCTCACAGCTGGAGAAACTCCATTACACATAATGAAGGATAAAATACAGGAGAAATCTAACACAACACTAGACCAGGGGGCTTTGAACTAACTGCTGTATTCAGCAAAGGGTAGAACTCCTTGTTTATTTACCCCCCATAACACACAGGTTTGGCTGAAGGCTCCTGCTCCTTACAGAGCCAAAGCTTAAATGACATTGTGCTCAGAGTAAAACGTGGTGCAGTTTGTACCCACTCTGTAACTGCTTTTAGTTTAGTAACATGAAATACCATTTATTCCCTGAAGTATTTTGTAGTTGTAGATCAGAGACTTTTATCTTAAATTAAACATCACAGCTGGTTGTCTTAATTTGATGCATTATAGCACAAATGTTTCAACAGCTTGACTAAAATGAACCATACTGCAAATTCAGAAGAAGAGCAAAGGTCAGTGCACATGGTGTGTCGTGATTTGCAAATTTCCTCTATTTGGATATATTAAATATATTCTGCAGAATTTAGCTTAGAGGAATGGAATTGGACAGGGTGGAATAGATGAGCAAAGGATGTTCAATCAGTTGCGCTTAAAAATATTGCAGTATAACAAAGTCCCAAATCATACAGCTGTCCAAAGTGTGCAAAAGAAATGAAAACCAGAATATCCACTGGATAGCCTTCTTTCTCTTTCTTTCCACCATTTGAATCATAGATCATTTAATTGAAAGCTACAGTATTAATAAGAAAAAGTACATTCATTAACTATTCATAAGTAAATATTTGTTTGACTTCAGTCTGTAAAAGACAAGTTACATACCTGTAATAATATCTGCCAAGTATTTACATTAATGAAAATAAACAGTCTGTTATGTCCACTGGAATTGGATTTTTCACAAAGCACTTGTCTTCCAAGATCCAGGATATGATTTTCATATTTTTTTTAAATATCCTTCATCTCCTGCAACGTAATCGCTCATATTAATGTTTATTTTTTAAATGCCTCTGTTCCTGTGCTAATGCTTAGGGTTTTCATTTAATTTAATTTTACTTGACAAGTTGACAGCAACAATTGTTGCTCCTTGGATTTTGAAAACTTAATTCAGCCGGTGACAGTAGGTTGTGCTATGAGTATGTAAATGTTATTTTAATCTGATGCTGTAGAAACAGAAGTACTTATCTCCCCTTTCTCCTCTCTTTTGGTTTAAGGTCACGAGTTTATCTTACAGCCTGAGACTTCAGTTTGGTTTTTTGTCTTTTTTTAATTTCCTCTCAGTAAAGTTGGGCCTCTGGGTCTTCACCTTGGAAATGGCAAAAGTTTTCAAATATCACTGGTATAGAGAATTGAGAGGTTTTTGGGTGGGGAGCCACTAGCTGGAGATGCCAACCTGGCAGATTGCAATGGCACAGCATATATAGATATGCTTGGGGAAATCAGCATTACTGCTCTTTGCAGGGTACCATCCTGATCCTACCACTCTGTAACTGTAGGGAACAGACATGAGGGATGGATAAAAGCCATCTGTGGAGAGCAGCCGTGGCAGAGGGGAGTGTGAACTGTGTGACCTGTGCTGCAAGGGAATCCAGTAACAGTCAGGGGGAGACAACACTGAATTCCTCCTGAATAGCTCGTGAACTGCAAGCTGAATGAAAAAACAAGAGGAAAGTGTGTGTGAGAGGAGCATGGCACAGCTCAGCTCCCTCTGCCATCTCACCTTGGATCTCTCACTCCGTACAATTTAATCATTACCCTGCAAAGGCAGCAACAAAGGCAACAAGATTTGAGTTTGTCTGGTTTTTCTTAGAATGTGTTACTAGAAATGTGTGTTAAATGTAATATAAAGAGATTTCTCCTCCTCCAGGAAGAGAAATGGAGTAGAAGGCTCATGTGTTGAGGTAAGAATCTCATGGAATGGAAGGGGTTGGAAGTGACCTCTGGAGATCATGAATCCAACCCCCAGCCCAGAGCAGGGTGACCTGGGGCCAGCTTCCCAGGAAGGCACCCTGGAGAACTGCTGACCTTGACTTAAAAGTGTAGGTGCCTCCCATTTCAGATAAACATAAAGCACTTGTACACAGTTTGTAAATTATTCTGTGTTGGAGGAGACAGGTGCTCCTCTTGCTGTGAAGAAAATCATGGTAAAGATGCTAACAAAGGTGGTGTGTGTTTCTATTTTTGTACATCAGGGCATTTTAAAGAAATACACTTCAAAGATAGCTTTAGCAGTGAGTTGAGTTCTAGTTTTGACCTGCCCAGGACACCTTTCCTGCTTCAGTCAGATCCCTGAAGAGGGAGCCAGCCCTGGTGCTTCAGCAGCCAGCTCGGACTGCTCCTGGAGCTGGCAGGGCACTGTAGCCTGCAGTGCCTGCCCAGAAACAGGGCACCTTCCTGGGCTGCACTGCCTTATCTAAGAGCAGCCTTGACAAGCAGCTCCTTTTCTGGTGGCAGGCACACTGTGAGCTGAGGCAGCACTGCAGAACACGTGTAAAAACGTTAGCAGTGTGATTTTATCAACAATAGTGTACCAACAGGCTGGTGATGAGCCAATAAAGGGGGTTTATTTGGTAGATTGAATTTATGTTATGGTATAAACTGACTATTAATGTTCCTCAATTGCCATATGTTCACCTTCATCTCTTTTTCAGTCCTTGTTTTCCAAGGCAAAATTAGAATTTATTCCTCTTTTGTCTGAAAAACTCTATAAGAGGATATCAGGGTGTCTCTTTAGACTTGTATAATGTAGTTGTTACACTTTATGAGTGTATCATCATTTGAGTTATTTCCCTCTTCAAATGGTTTGCTTATGGTAATGATTATCAAGTTGTGTTTTTGGCTCCAGCGTAGCAGTAATTTGGAGACCACAGCAACATGCTTTGCCTACGATATGTGTCAGTGGGAAACAGAGGTGCAGTCACCAGTACCTTACATGGTGAGAGATGGTGTTTTTAAAGACATCTCTGCAGTGGGATTTTGAGCCTGGAGCAGCTACTGCAGCATCTGTCCAGAGAGTTTTTCATGACACTTGCAGAAACTTTAATTTTCTGTCACTGTTGCTCTGACTGGTTGGTCAGAGCACTGCAGTGAAAAAGTCATCACTGAGGACAGGTCACTGCAGGGGCTGCCTGTGAGTGCAGGACAACAGCAAGTCCCATACTGGTGCTGTTCTGGCAGTGCTGACCCCCAGATACCTGCCCAGATGTCCAGCTAGTGTATTGGGTAATTGTCAGTGCCACAGGGGGCAGCTCAGTGACAGCTGGGGGGGTTCTCAGCATTGCTGGGTGTGTTCACAGGGATCAGTGTTGGTGTCAGCACATAAAGCTGGAGCTCTCCTTAGCACAGATTGGTACTGTCTGCTTCCAGTGCCACGACTGTGAATCTCCTTCCTCAGGACAGCACTCTGAAATGATTGTAAACACTTAGCTGTCTGAGGTTTAATTAATAAGAAGCCTTCAATAAACATCAGTTGCAATTTGGAATGTGCTGAGTTAATGATTCCTGCACTCTGCCTAATGCATGTGCTGTTAAATCTGTGTGCAGAGTGGGTGGCACGGCCATTAATCACATCCCAGGGCTGTCCCTGTGTGCAGAGGGAGAGGCAGCTGCAAACCCACACAAACAGTTGACAGTGTGCTCAAACATCTCCCCTCAGAGGCCTAAAGGGCAAAGTGGCTAACATCATTTCACACGATAGGCAAAAAAAAAAAAAACAGAACAGAAAGCAAACAAACACTTTTTGTACTTCTGGAAGTTAATGAAAACCAAAAAAAAAATCCCTAAGTAGAACATTATTGTAAATGTGTTGCAGAATCATCTGTTAGTTGTTGCTACAGAATTTTCATAATGATGTTTTTTCTGTATTGTATTTGTCTAACCAGAGAGTTTTTCCTGTCATGAATACAAAGAGACACCAAAAAAAGAATGCAAAAAGTTATGGGTAAAAAAAAACCAACCCAGCCCTTCCAGAACATATGTTTTGGAGCAGACTGAAATTCTGCTCATGTACCCATGCAGAACCTGGCAGCATTTCAGATCATGTACACCATGAAATTGATGAATGTGGCTGCTCTAAAAAGGGATTAACGAAGAAAAAAAGTGCCAAGGTTACAGGACTTGTGCTTGCTCTGCTCACCACTCCTGGTGGGTTTGTGCTTGTGTGGCAGCTGAGCCTCCAGCATCCCAGCTAGAGGCTGTGTCCTGGCTGTGTGGCTTGGCTGTAGTTGGTGATGAGCTTCAGATGAAGTATCAAATGCCTTTTTGCTTCTGCTAAAGCCTGATTGTGTCAAAGCAGCCAGACCTCTGTAGGTTCCTGTGCATCAGGCTTCAGTGATGCCACCCAGCCACACACTGAGGCCTCTGCCTACTTACAGAGAAGGGTAAGCTGATAAAGGGAAATAGAGTAAGGAAATCAACCTCTGAGTGAGAATAGTGCCTTAATAAATCTATTTCTGAGCAGCTGTCCATGAATGAGAGTTTCCCTGGCTATGTGCAGCTGCAGAGCTCAGTGAGAGGAGACACCACTCACCTGTGACTTGTTTTGTTTTACAGGAGAAGGCTCAGTGCTTTCAGAGAGCTCCTGCTTCCCAAGCAGATAAATCCACACAGACAGAGCTCGTGGTCCATGATGTAAGTAGCTGTATCAAGCAGTATTTTTTATCATCTTTGTGGGTGTTCAGACTCGTGTCACCTGTTTGCCTCTGCTGCTGTTGTGCCCGTGCATTGATTCAGGGGGATTTACTGGAACATCATTCACCCTTTGCTCTTAAATCGTTCTAAACCACCTTGTGAGACAGGAGAAGGTAATCACAGCTACCTGCCAGCATACCTGTGCCTTCTCATTTCATACTTTACAGAGAGCTGACAATTAGCTCGAGTGAGTGTGGAGGATATGTAGCAGTGGATCTCAATTTTTCAGTATTCATTTACAAATGTATTGCAGTTAAATGAGGGTTTTTTTCTGTTTATAATCACCATATGCTATCCAGGCAATATTGGGTTTTTAAAGATGATGGAATAAATACAGTTTTGCCAAGTGATGTTAAAATTCTGCTTCCTGGAGAGCATCTGTCAGCATTTCTGCTAGAGGGTGACTTCCTAGGACATATCCTGATGCAAGGGCAGAGTCAAGATGCATCAATGGAGAAATATGGGTTTGTTTCCATTTTTGATATGGCAGGATTCTGTCTGTGGAGCACTGGTTGATTACGTGTAAGAGGTGAACTTGTTTCTCTGAGCCTTTGTGGATCACCTTTGGTTAAGGATGGCACAGTGTGGAACATTTAGCACAGTTCTGTTCTCTGACACTGCCTCTTTCCAAAGCTGCTCTGCACTCAGGCTGGGGTTCCCCCTTGGTGCACATCAGCATGTTGCTTCCAGCTCACAGAGACAACACTGGAATTAGAGCAGTGCAGTACTTCCACTTTCAGTACATTTTGTACAAACATTTCACATTTAATCAGAAAAGTTCTTCAGCAAACTGCAGCTTGGTCTAGTGTCAGACTTCTAAGCTGATTCAGGCCACTAGGATTAAGCTGTGTGTTGGTTTTTGTTGGGTTTTGTTTTATTTTTAAGTCTAATTCTTTAGACAAAACTATCAATGTAGCTGTTATTTTTATACGTGTTCCTCAGCACTTGAGGGTTTTGCTGCTTGTTTCTTTTTCTTTAGAGTATTTTTTATCTAGGCCAAAGCAGTCAGTAGTCAGTGTGCTGATCTGCACTGATTTGCTGCTCGTGGGTTGCTAAATATGAACCTCTGTGAAATGATGTCTGTTGGACTTTGCTGAAACTCTGAGGTGTGTGCAGTAATGGTAAAAATCCTCTAATACTCAAAAATACTTGAAAACCTTTCTGTAGGTTGCAATTCTGTATCCTCTTCTTCTGGGACTAATTACCCTTCACAGCTACTTCATTACCCCTTAGATGCTAAACGTTGTCCACTGAGAATAAGGAATTTGTAGGATTGTTTTGGCTTTTGTTGTTTTTGTGTGTGATTTAAACAGATGTGATTTAGTTGTTCTCTCAAACCAAAGGATAGTATCTCATGCCACAGAGATCCATGCTGTTAATAGATATATTCTTTTCACCCTTTTTCCAGTCTGTGTTCCCTTGGAGGTTGGAGCAGGGGAGGGGGCTTCTCTTTGAGCAGCTGATTGCCAATTCTGCAATAAAAGCAGACCCAGTTTGCTGGCTGAGATCTGTGCATTGGAGATAATAACAGTATTTTTAAAAAATCCTTTTCTTGATCAGCATTTTCTTCAGCATCAGTGGAATGCAGTTTTTACCTTTCCCTTGTGAAATGCCTCTGCCATGGCATGGTTGCAGTTGGGTGATACAGAGCAAGAGCAGCAGGGAATATGAGTGTTTTTGTGTGGAACAGCACAGCCCCCCCTATTTATCTTGTGCAGGGTGTTTGTCAACATTGCATTGCAAGAGAAAGTTCAATTAATCTAGAGGAATAAGATGATCATGAGTGGAATTCAGTGAAGCAGAAGGTGCAGACAGTGTTAGCACACTTCATAACCTTACAAACTTTGGGCCACTTAAGAGGTTGTGCAGCTTCTGTTCAAAGGAGGGCAGTTAAAGGCAGTGATGGGTTCAGCTGGAAGCTGCTGAAAGGAAGCTGCAATTACATTTGTATTCTGTGCTTTTATGTGAGGTTGTAAAGAGCAAGTTGTAACCCTGACAAGTAGCATATCTACATCATTTTATTCAGGATGTGTGTATAACTACAAGATGATTGTGCTAATGTGAAGTTAAATTAAATAGAAAAGCACAAAACAGATCAGAGAATTCAAGATATAATTTTCACCCCATTAGTCACATGTCCTGAGAGCAGCATACACAGAAGCAGAATATGTAAGTTCATTCCAGATACACACCTCAGAATGCAGAAATTCAGAAACAGTGCAGAAGAACCCCAAAGAAAGCAGTGCTCTGTTCTGTTTGATAGAGACACTGATTGTTCTTCAGCCTTTGATCATTAGAAATAAATGGAAGTTCTGATTTAGAACTTAGATTTGAATCCTCTGGTCCATACAGTAGAGGAAAAAGGCCTCTCTGAGATTTTTCAACTGAAACTAGAGCACTGTATTAGCAGGCAAGTGGAAGGTAAAGTCTGTAGCAGTAAAGATGTTTCTCATGAAAACCTGGTAGAAGTGGGAAGTGCACTGCTTGGTCTGTTTCCTGCATTAAAATCATTTAATATGAAGTTTCATTATGGAATTAAAACATAAAGCTTAAAACACTGGATAAGGAGTAAAAAAGATCTTCCACGAGGAGAAATGCAAGATTCCTTGGGTGATTAACATGACCACTGTGTGGCTTGACTAAATGGGAAGCAAAATAGCAAGCCAGCTGGTGTATATATGCAAGGGAAGGCATTAGAAAGTAATTGGGTTTCTTGGCAAGCTAATTGGTTTGTAGTGCAGAGTGTCAAGGCATCTCCACCTAAAGCTCCTCTGTTTCCCAACTCGTGTACTGAGAATCACTTGAGGCACTCTGGGAGTTGTGCAGGAAGAGCTGTATGTGAAACAGAGTGATGTGGGAGACTGCTAAATAATACATGATGAATGTAGCTGGAATAAACAATGCCAGCTGAACCTCCCTCACCTCTGCTGCTCTGTCTCCCCCAGCCTGGTCCTCCCCTGCAGCTTCCTCGAGCTGTCGTGTTCTTCTGCCCATGGCTGCTTTCCTTTCTTACTACACAGCTTCAAACTCCACAGCTGTTTGAGGATATCCTGCTTCTGCAGATTCTGTCAAGTTTTTCACCCACTGACAGTGAAATGCTGGTTTCAGCAGGTATTATGCATTGAATTTTGCCATCTTTAGCAACAAAGAACAGCAGACTTTGCATGGTGTAGGAATGCTCAGTATCAGTCTTCAGTGTTGATTTGTGCAATGCAGGTTGGCTTCTGGCTGCTTGTGTAAATAAACTTTGTGCTGTCTAAATATTTGTAATAACATGTGGCTTGATGACAGAGTAGCAGTTTCCTCATGGCCACAGTTCAAAACGACTCTGTAGTCTGTGTGTCTTTAAACATACTGTTTCCTTCTGATGCCCTCTGCAATAACAGTGCAATGCTCTCCTTGCCTGTGGAGTTTTCTGCCTACTTACTCTCAATGTCTGTCATAATGCTCTGTCTGTCTGTCTGCAGTCTTGCTTTTCAAGTGCAGCAAAACAGAGGTACTGTCTTCTCCTTGGAGTCCTCCAGAAGTTTACTTTCTCACTTCAGCGTATCCATCTAGGCTCTTGATCTTATTTCTTAATTTTACTTTTAATTTCTGTGTAGCACTTGTGAGTATGACTTACCAAGATAACTGCAGCAGTGTATTTTCAGCATGTTATAGATTGTTTCTATTGTAAAGAAGCTACCAGGCAGTTCATGACAGCTCTAAGTATTAATTAAATGAGCAGTTATCCCTAGACTTAATAACATGTTTTTACTACATCTATTCTGACCTGTTACACTAAGAATAGCAAGAAGTAGGATGCTGAAAACCCAGACCTTTCAATAGTTCCTATTTGATTGAAATAAAAAAGCCACCCGTGTCCCAGTAGATTATACCCTGCTGCCCCTGTTCCACCTCAGGCTGACAACTAACAGGGCCCTGTGTGTGAGGCCAGGACTGGTTTGGGAATGTCACAGCAGCAGTGAAATCTTTCCACGTTTGTTCAAAAGAATGAGCAGAGAATTTAGTGAAGTGCATTCAGTAGCAGTCAGGAATGCTCCAACAAGGAGTGTTTTGCTATAGCCTTTGAGTGTATTTTACTGAAAATGCTGAAAACTTGGATTCCCACTGGGGAAAAGATCAACAAGTAGAATTCAGAGATGGGGCATGGGTAGTCAGGGTGTGATCCCAGCCTGTTCAGAGTGCTTTTTAATCTCCCTGCACTGGTGTCCTCATCTCTCAATGCTTCCCTGTGAGCATGCTGTGTGTGCAGCCCTGTGCTGCAGGCAGTAGCTCGTCCAGGGCTCCTCCTGCACAGCCTGCAGCTGCTGGCACTGTCCTGCCTGGGTCCCTATGTCTTCTCACTCCATTCCTCCTTCTCTTGGTCATTAGTGTGAAAGCTTTCTTACAGCTTGCTGCCTGCATGAGTGCCTACACAGCAGAAAAGAGCAGTTTCATTTAACTCGATGTTGCCATCAGACCATACATCTCTTATCATTTCATTTCTTCTTTTTTTTTCTTTTTTTTTTGTCTCTTTTATTTTAAAGGCCCTGTGGAATTCTCCATGTTCTGAAGGCTTAGTTTACAAACCAATCAGCATCTCATTGGTTCCATCATTGTTAAATTAAAGCCCAACATCTGGACATTCTGCACTTATGGATTTCATTAAATACTACTGTATATGGCCCGAGCTGCAAGATACCGTTACCAGCAAAGTTCTACTATTTAACTTTACATTGGTATTACCAACAGTCAAACATCACTTTTTTTGGCAGTAATTTCTTCATTGTTAAAGACATCTACGAATAAATTATTAGTAAGCTATCACAAAGTTGTTATCTGAAATAAAACTTAATTATTCTTACCATTTTGTGCTCTCAATCATCCATTAGCAGTTCACTACAAGAAAGAAAATCCTTCAGTGATGCTTGTCTCCGGGATGGAAAAAGTATGTCTTCAAGATCTGGAAACTTATGGGAAATATTAGGTTTTTAAATCTGTTTTTTTTTTCTTGTCTTCCAGTAATAATACTTTAGCACCCACTGTGAATACAGGGCCAGCACCTTCCAGCATGTGCTCTATTGATGACTGCTCATGGTTGTCTGTAGTTTCCGTGAGTGACTGAAGAGACAGGGGGTTTGGTGAGCTTGCATGAGGTCAGAGCTCACCCACATCTAGCTGAGGGGATAGGAGAGCTGATCCTAAAAACATACTCTGAGTTTGTCATTGACTGACTCACAGCTTTCTCTTATTTTGTGGATGCTTCATCTTCTGAGAGACGTGGCTAAGACAGCAGCAGTACTGGTGAGCAGAGTGAACGTGTGTGGCATGGCTGTGCTGCTGGAGTGGGTGGCAGTAGCTGTGCCTGGCAGGGTCAGGAGATAGTCACAGGGTGGTGGGTGCATTAAACAAGAAGTTAGAAGCAAACTGGAGAGTCACCACAGACCCTGTCACCACTGGTTGCCTCAGTCCCCTTACCCAGGAGTGCCTTGGTCACTTGAGGAGATGCTCCACACCAACCCTCTCCAGGTAAGACAAGGTGCTTGTGCCAGCTGGGTTCTTAAAGCTTTCCTGCTAATACCTTTTCTTACTAATGAGACAACACTTGAGTCTTGCTGCTGTGCTGTTTTGATCAGCTCTCACAGTATAAAATAATCACCAGTTACTCAGCTGGAACTCCTGTCTAGCACCCGTGGCTTTAATTTCAATCACAGGACACACTACTCGCTTGCAAAAATAACATTTTACCAGCTATTCTTTCATGGGTCTGAACTGAAAATAAAAGCAACAGACTAAATATTCCTGCAAGTCTTACAAGCTGCCATCACAGGTGACAGTGCATCTTGTTGGCTGGTTCTGTGCCCTCAGCATGGTGGTGTTTATTACACTGACTTCATCTTTTCTTGCTCGTAACAGCCCTGTTCAGCCTGCCTCTCTCATCCTCTGTCAGGCTTCCTGGAGCTTCTCCTCTGAATAATTCTTCCTTTATTCGTTAGTCAACTAAAGACACAAAAGAGGTGAGCATGTGCACATGATCCACTTGATCTTCACCCTCCTTGCTGGTCTGTTGCCACTCTTCCTTCTCTGCCTTGGTACCAGCAGATCCTTCCCACACAGCAGTGCCAGCTGCCTGCTGTGCCTTCCCTGTCATCACCCTTTCCCAGCAGCATCCTCAGGCTGCAGCTGCCTGCTCTACCAATAGCATTTCAGGATCCCAGGGAGAAGAAAACCAGTGTTGCTTCCTAAATGAACAAAGTATCACAGAATCATA
>JAABPQ010018453.1:43097-62156 GCA_033439865.1 Alcedo quadribrachys
TTCTTTTTATCATTCCAATTACAATGATACTAGCACATCCAGTTCAAAGAGTCAAAAATTAAATGCATTAAGTTGCCATTACCTACTCTGTCCTTTGACATCCCACTCACTCTTGCACAGTCTCTGCTGTGAAGGTCAGTGGCTTCAGGGCAGAGGTGGCAATGGAAGCCCTGCAGTTGGTCTGGTGTAACAGCTCCTTGGAAGGAGTCAGATCTTCATGGTGATTTTCTCTCCCTGGTCCTGGAATCCAGACAGGCTCTTGCTGATACATTCACATGTTGGATTTCAAGTCCACAGGACCTCTGTTTTATCCTTACAGCTGGTTCTACTGTATTCCCAAGATTGATTTCCTTTGATGGTGAGTGGCTGGCCTTGCTGTTGGGGTATCTGACACCCCCTGGTGCCTGTTTGAGTTGCCCAGTCCTGAGGGTCATTAGTGCTGGTGTCAGTGGGGTGGAACTCCAGAGCTGGCTCAGCCACCCCCACGTGCTCTGCTCCCAAAGCTTGGTGTGCAAGCCCAGCACTGAGTGCTGGGAAGCTGAACCCAGCTAGTGCAGACAGTTAGGGTACCCTGTGCCACAGGTAAGTGCTCTCAAGAGCTGAAGCAAATAAAGCAGCAGGGCAGGCAACACCAAATCTTCCTGCCCCTGTTGTTAGCTTAATCCAAACCCTGTGTTTGCTGCAAGCAGTGGCAGCACCATGTTAACTGGGATGCAGTGGCAAAAGACTTTGTTCTCATTCTGAGCTTGACATTTAACAAGTGCAGGGGTTTGTTGCTTTAACTAGCACACATTGTTCTTTCTGCTGCTTGGCAAGTGCTGCCAGATAACCTCAACTTGCTCTGTGCTTTGCTCCAGGGATTCCCAAACGTGCAAGTGCAGTGCTGGCTCATTCAGCATTAGCAGGTAGAAATTCAGTTCTGGGACTATTTGGTCATTTAGGTTATGGTTTAAACTTTGCAGTATGCTTCAGATTTATTTGTGTGAGTGTTAAAACTGGAAAGAGCTTAGGAGGAAAAAGTTAGCATGCAAATATGACCTGTGTTACACCAATAGTAGTACTAGAAAATGCCATTTCTGCCCCAGTTCCTCAGTAAGGGGTGCAGTGAGAGCACATCCAGGCTGTGTACCCTGCCTTCATTTCAACACTGCTCATACTAGTCATTTATTCATTTTTAGTAATGGAAGCTTCTACTTCTTAAGGGTCAACAGAATATTACCACTAATGATAAAGCAACAAGAAGGAGCATGAAGGGAAGGATTATAAATGAGCAGTGGGGAACAAAAATAAGTTTATTCTGTAGTGAACAAGTCATTACATTGAAGACAGACTCTACTGGATACCAGCAATAAAAGGGGGGGGTTAGAATCTGTTTTGCTGCCAGTGAATGCACTGCAAACAAACTTGCAAAGATATATTTTTGTTTGTACATGTAGTAAGTCCTGCTGTAGTTGAGAGCACATGAATTAGATGCCATATTACAACTTTATATTCAGTACAAGCTTTGTTATTTTCAGGGAGATGTTTACTCATCTAAAAACATCCAGGAAGAACTTGTTGGTGCTGTGAATGTTAACTGTCATGATGGAATTCAGTGATGGTTTTGTGTTTGATGCTAAACCAGAAGGGCTTGATCTATGTTGTAATGATGCATGCATGCTACTGAATGTCTGCAGAGAAATGCCAGCACCTTGGGGACAGGAGCTGGTGTGTGAAGGATGAGGAAAGCACAACTGGATGAGAGAAACAGGTGACAGAGGCAGTAGGATCTTCATACCTTAAATATCTGAAACAAGACCCAGAACAAAAGCAGTAAGAACGAGGAGGAGAATGAAACCTTTATGAACCCAGCAGAGAGCACTTGCATCCATCCAGTATTTCCTTTCCTTTTTTAATATTCCCTTTGTGACAAATATCCAGGGAGAGCAATAGATCTGTGTTCTGAAGGGTTAGGGATTTCCTTAACCTGAAGACTGATTATTGCTGTAGACTATTTTTTATCAGTTCATTTCACTTGTGATTCTCTATCCCGACAACATCCTTAAAGGACTATGGTCTTGTTTAGGTTTGGTTTTATTATTCTCCATTATATTAGTCTAATTAACATGCTTCTCATCACCTACAGCAGTGATAAAACTAGTATCCATTGTTTATGATTTTTTATGTCTTTTTCAGCAGTTAATTGTCATTATAGTTCTTTATTGAACGTGTTTATGCTGAGGCACAGATTAATCAGGTTTTAGATCCATGGCACATATATGGCCAGAAGAAGGTACCAGATGCTGGAACCTAGGAGCTTTTTGTCCTTTCTTCAGCAGGATGGGAAGAAATTAGTTGGCTGACTTCATTTCTAAATCCCAGGGTTTTCTTCCTTTCTCAAATCTCTCGTTGCCATGTCTGCAAAATTTCCATTGCTGTTGGGAATATTTGCAAAACCTGTTGGTGGTGGAGCTTTTGTTCTGGCTCATTATTTTCCCTTTCTGCTGCTCCTTTGCCTGTTTCCTTTCATCTTGCTGTGTTGTTTTTACTCTCTCTCCACATTATAGTCCCATTTGGTTCATCCTCTCTTTCTTTTCTTTAACACACCATTTTTATCACCCATAAAGCATGCTTCTGAAACTTCCACAATAACAGAGACCAGAAAGCCACACTTTTTCTTTTAACTTCTGTTTTTCCTCAGTCTTTCTCTTATTTTTAGACAAAAGGGAAGAGGAAAAAAAAAGACCTCCAAGGCAAACTAGCTATACAGAATAATTCTCAGGGACTGAAGTGATATTTTTTCTGTAGCACAGAAAGTTAGCTGCTGTGTTCAAAATATATACAAAGAAAAGAATGCCACTTTCAATTCTGTGGATGGTAAGGTAGTTTTCACTATCTTTTTAAATGTCTAGAAAATCATATTAGTTTATTCCATTTTTTACCAAACAAAAATTCCTCTATAATTTGTTTACCCACTCCTGGCTTCTCTTGATGTGTTTGTAACAGATCCTGGTTGGCAAATCTCAAGAGCTTTACTGTATGCTGTCAGCTTGGACTGCAGAGAGAACAGCTCTTGCAGCTGACGATGCAGATTTCATTTAATTAAAATACTTTAACATTCTTCTCAGCATCTACTGAAAACTTCTCAGCCTGCCAGAAGGCTCACTCTGCACTCCTGCTTTGCAGACCCTCCCTTCCACAGGGTGGTGAGTTGTGCTGCACTGCTGTGGCTCAGCACAGGACACTCTGTGTCTATCCTGTCCTGCTCTGGGGCAGGTCCCAGCACAGAGCCTGGCTGACGTGGCAGATTCCTCTTCACTGCTGCTGCTGTGCACGCTCTGGGGCAGATCCCACACTCCTCTCTGCACACAAACACCATCAAATTCATCAACTGGACTTCTAGGTGAGTTACTCTTATAATGTAGATAGGAGGACTTAGTGGTTTTTTGGCAACACTGGGCAACTTTTCTCTTGCTGAAGACACTCATTTCAGCTTTGCTTCTGTCCAAAAGCTTGAGGCCACATGCTCCTCAAATACCTTGTATTAATTTGAGTAGATTATTGCAGGACCAAAAATTTTACAACATCTGGGAGCACAGAGCCATGGGAGGTGTGGCATGGCAAGATTTCACCAGCTTTCCAGGGAAGCCTTTTAAAGGCCAGGATAAAGAGATGAGAGCACTGTCCTACCTGGGGAATTCCCTCCCGGGGCAGTTTGCAGTGCTGCAGGTGCTCTTGTTCATCAGCTGAGAGAAAAAGTGTCTGTGGTGCACAGCTCAATGTCTATAGCCAGGGGAAGCTGTGTTTTGGCTGAAGAACAACATCATATTAAACTATCCCGAGGCACTAGGGTGAGCCACTGTTCTGCACATTGTCTTAGTGCTTGAGGTTTCTTTTGCACATAGTCAATTTTAACTTTTTTTTTTTTCCTTTTTGCTAAAATTCCCAATTAAAATAACCACGAAAACCCACATATAACGTTTCTTCTAAGAGGATCCTTTAAAATTACTCTGCAGAGCTCTCCAGGGATGTTGAGAAGTTGTGAGACCAGGTATTTGGAACATGGGCACTGTAAATACCATCATGTCCATCTTCCTGTAGTTTGCATGTGCCAGGAAAACAATCAGTGGGTTTTAAAGTTGCACTAAGTGAATGTTTAAGATCCTGGGTCTTGTTTCAAGAAAGCAAAGCACCATCCTGAACACTGTCTTCAAAGCTAGTTACACTGGCTTGTGAAGCCAGGCAGCCCTTGCACGTGTTGGTGAACAGATGGGGGCACAGGTCCTGCTCTTCACTCAAGATTTTGCTGACATGTGGAACTTACTGGGACACAGCTTCAAATGCTGGATTTTGGAGCACATTGGTCCAAACACAGGAAAGTATTTAAGTATCCACTGCATATCTCATTTGCATATGCTATTACAAACACTCACTAATCCTGTTTACAGAGACAAATTGTGATTAATGCACATCCTTGAAATTTACACCTTATTACACAGAATATACTCTCCAAATTTGTGTAAATAGAAGTTGTACTTTTGAACATTGTAGATAATAAGACATTTGCATGTGCTAATTAAGGACTGCATTGTATTTACATTTGCAAACAGGTTTTGTTCTCACTACTCAGCTTAGTGCACTGTGAACATAAGAAAATAACAAGACATTTCTGGCACAGGCCCAAGATATATGTCTTGAACCTGCCTTTGAGTCGAGATGCTTTTGAGATGCTTCAGTTGGAGAAGGACTCTTTAGATGTTAAACAATTGTGATCGTTACTGGAAGAGGAAAAAAACAACCCAACAAACCCCAAGTGGAGAAGAGCAAAAGCAAAGCCTGTTAGTTACTGAGGCTTACCTGCCCAGGCACTGTCACATTACTGTGTGCATCTTACTTAAAGGAAAAAATATGAACTAAAGCATTTTTGGGGCCAGAAGAGGGCAACAAGAAAACGTTACTGGGATTGAAGCAGCAAGACAAGATTCTCACAGATGATTTAGTCAGATGATTGGTATTTGCATCTATTTCACAAAACTAGAACCCAAACCTCTACTTCTACATTTCATTATTAGTTGCATTTCTTATCCTTCTATAGACTGTTTCTGCTCTCTTCTTCAGTTCTGAAATCAAGCCCTTTGCTCTTAACCCTCATATTAATTCTCTAGGTCCACAAAAAGCATGTGAAAGCTACTGCAAAATTTAATTTTACCATTTGCACAGAGTTCATACTCAAATCAACACATACCTTTTGAAAAATCCAGAAGCATTTCTATGTGCTAATGAGGTACTTGTTGCAGGTAAAATGCTGTGGTATGTTTGACATCCAGTAGTGGTTATTTGTGTTGTCAGTGTCGTTGCCATCTCGTGCTGTGTGTGGCTGCAGTGTCACTCAGCCTTTGGAGAACTGGGGAATTTCTGCTTTGCCCTCTGTACCTGCTGGTTTATCTCATGTTTTGTAGAAGAGTTGCTCTGCTGTGGGTGGTGGTGCTTTACTGAAGGTATTTGGAGCATGGTGTGGAACTAGAATGCAGCTTGTTCTGCTTTAGCATAGTATGGCAGGATTAACTTCTCCCATGGTTGATGCTGTTTTGATTAATGCATCACCAAATCCGGGCCAGCTGGACAGCAGCAGCCCCCTGAGCCTCAGGATGTCTCCAAATTCATCTTTCTCAGTGTGTAATGTGTCTCCTTCTCCCCGTGGGCTGCCACAGCCCACTGTTCCGTGGCAAGGTTGAGCTGCTGAAAGATCAGACTTTAATGAAAAAGTGAAATATAACTCAAAAAGACAGACTTTGGTTGTACCCAGTGAGTCCCAGTGCCTCGTTGCAACTGCCCAGTCCATTGGCTTGCCCTTGTGCACCCTGCTGTGGGTTGATGTATGGGGTGCCACCTGCTTTCTGTAGCACAAAACAGAATAACCCAGCCTGGTCATTAAGCACTTGCTGCATTTCCAGGCTGCTCTGTAAAGATCCCAGGACACCACGTTTCATTTTGCAAGCCATCCTGTGGTGGTATTTTGGTTTTCTTGATCAGAGTGCAGGGGTGGGCACCTGCAGCCTGCACTCCCCCCTCACTGCCTGGTGCCTTCCAGGGCATCACAGAGAGCAGAGCCTTTGGCCCAGTCTGCAGCACCAGTGCTGGGAAAATCCTGTCCCTCTTGGACAGCATTTGTTTGTATTTAAAGCGTTGTCAGTGTCTCTTGAAAACCTCATTCTGTTTTTGAAGGATAGGAGAAAATGAATGTGCAGGTTTCAGCAGTACATGATGTATTTGCACATCATCTTTAAGGTCTGCTAATTCCTCTCAAGTGTCTTTGTTTTATGTTTCTGTGCTGGTTTATGGTGTTACCAGGACTGGTTGAATACAGGCAGAAATGCAGTTCTGTGGTCAGTTATTTGGAAGAGAAAAGGTGAAATTTACCTGCATATTGACAGTATCCTTTTTTTATTTATTTTAATTTTACAGCTTCAAGTTTGTACATTTAAAAATGCACTCTAAATTTATGCCAGGATACTGCATCATTAATGTTTAATAGAGAAATAAATCTAGGTATCATCAGCATAACAATGCTATAATCTTTGGATCTGAGTAATGTGTCTTGGTGTGGGCATGAATGGCAAGTCAGAGGGGATAAAATATGCAGGTCTTTGTGAGGCACTGTGGGGGATCAGTGATGGTCTGGGTGCTATTGCAGATAATGTCCTAGAAAAGCTGAGTTACACCATAAAAGAGACACTGATATTAACATAAAATAAAGGGAAAGACATTTTTGCTTCTGCTTTAAAAAAAAGCAAAGCTGCAATGCAAGTTGTCTTTAAACAGGCAACCTAAACTTGGAGTTGTTTTCTATGTGGCAGCAATTAGCTCCCCTAGATCCAGTGACTTGTGTTCTCTAGAGAGCAAACCCAAACCTGCAACTGATTTACTCCATCAAAACCAGCTTTGGTGTATGTCCATAGACCTGCAGACCCAGACAGAGCCTGGCCATGGCATTCCCAGACAAGTTCATTCCCAGAAGCAGCTCTGGGTTCCTGCTGCACAGGGTTCTGTGGAAGCTTCACCAGTACCAGTGTCTGCTGAGGGCTGGACTACTGGTCTGCACTGGCTGGTTTAGTTTGCCTGGGTCTCATTTGCAGCCCTGGGTCTTTCACTGCACTCTTAATGCTGCTTTGCATTTATATAGAAACATAAATCTAATGCCTTTTATACATGGAAAATGTAGCTTATCTCCCTTAGAGGTGCTAAGTAGCCTTTGTTAATTCTCATTTTGGTGATTCTTACCAACACAGGCCCCTTTTTCTTCTCCCTTCATCTGTCTAGCACTTAACTGTCTTCCCACGTATTGCATCATTTGCAGATTTAATTAATGGCTGCTTCATTTTATGAATATTTGCAGGTCTGATGAAATGTTAAGGCTCATGCAGTCAGCACTGGAGTAGGCTTCTCATCCACACGAGATGGAGTTATTTTATGATCAATTTTACTTCGGGTTTCTCACTGGTTGTGATTCATCCAGTTACACTTTTAAGGCAAGTTAGTTTAAATGTGTTGTTAAACTTCCTGACAGGATTTCCCCGTCACTTTGTACTGCTTCTTCAGGGAGATAAAGTGTCTCATCAAGAACTACTCAGTTCCAGAGTGTGTTGCCAGACAGACACCAAAGTAACCCCAACACAACCAACCACAGCACTAGAGCCAGTCTCAAACACAGGCACTGACCAACTGAGCAGGTTCCACCTGAGTGTAAACATTTCAGACTTTTTAAGTACTTCCTGAGTCAAAACCCACCATGAACATGAAGTTCTAAATGCATTTAAACTCTCAAAGTTGGGAGCTGTGCGTTACACACCATTAGCTGGGAGGAATGCATAATATAAAATACAGTTTATTGGATAATAATGGTGAAAGAAGAAGATATTTATCTGATTTTTTTACTTTTTCCGTTCAAGTAGAAGACAAAAAAAAAAAAATATTTTGTTCCCATATGTTAGAGATACTTTGTCAAGTCTAATAGTTTATAGGCCTGGGGGAGGAAATCATTTGCAAGAGACATCTCTAAATAATGTGAAGCAGAACAGCCAAGGGATTTCCAAGGCTGGGAGTTAGATGAAAGGAAGTTTGTGAATATGAAACAGACCGACATTACAGATGGGTAAATAGTGGCAGAGGAAATTACTCATCCTAGATCAGTGATAGATGAAGAGGGTTCTTTATTTCTAATAAGGTCTTATCTGAAGCCTACGCATCTTGTGATGTTCCCCAGCTCTCCTCCCATCAGCCAAACAGATTTCCTGGCAGTGTAAGGAAAACTTAATGAAAGTTACATCCATTTCGGTTAATTGGGTGGAGACATCAGGATTCTTTCTAAAAGCATCTATTCTAAATCACTAATGATGTTGGCAGGGTGTCAGGTGACTGTTAGAGGACAGGATCCACAGCAAGAGCTGTAAAAATAACAAATGTGAAAAGGGGGTATTTAGCTATCTGTGAAACAAAGGCTGTGTTAGTGTAATTCCAGTAAACTCCAGCACTTGCTTTGATTTTCTCTGATAACATACACTTAAAATTCTCAAGGATGATTAAATATTTTCTAATTTATGTTCTCCCCCCCCATCATTAAAAATACTTTTTTTTTTTTTTGTGCTGATGTTGATTGTGGCACATCATAGAAACAATTTGAAGTAAAAAAATCAAAAATTTTGGGTCCTTTTTTCAGTCCTAACTGTGCAGAAGAGGGTGATCCCATCTGTGTTACTCAGCCTTCATAAATTCAGATAAATCTCTTGTCAGATCATGAATCTATTCATGAGCCATGGCTATTTTTAGTGTAGTATGGTGCCCTCTTTATGGTGTTTTGTTGGGGTTTTTTTTCTGCTTATTTCTTTTCTTGCCTTAAATTAGAATGCTGCCATAATTTAACCAAATGCCATCTCATAGCACTGAGCCACGGGAGGTTTTGCAGTTAAAAATAGCATTGGTGTGAAGCAATTCAGAACTCCAGACCAACTTCTTGCTATTAGTCAGAGCTGCCCAGGAAAGAAAGACTGGATTTCTATTTTATTTTTTAGGAACTAGGAATATTTTGAGTGTTTTTTGTAAGCACACAGTGGAGAGTTGCAGGACACAACTTGTGTGGGACTCAGGCTTTCCCTGTGGCATTTGCTCCTGGGGGGAAATGCAGAGCAGTTGTGGGCTGGTGTCTCCCACCCTCTGGAGGGTGCAGAGGAGGAGGAGGAGGAGGAGGCAGAGCTCTAGCTAGGGAGGGTGCTGTGGGCTGCAGAGCATTGCTTTGACATGCCAGCTGCCAGCTGTCCCGTTCCCATTTGTTTTCACAGAAAAAAAACCACAGTCTGTGGGTCTCTGAGAAATGAAGCAGAACTGCTGCTGCCATCCTGCAGCTTCTGTGCACAGCACTGAACCCCAGCTGCTCTGTAGCTAAGGGTTAGAGCATTTGCTTCAGTGCAGAGCAAATACAACAGAGCTGGAAAATGAGGATTTATTTTTTTTTTTATAAAAGTGTGTTGCATCTGCTCACTAACAACAGATAAAAGCAACTAAATTCCTCAAAATTAACTGTTTCTGTTAGTTTTAAAATAAGCTTAGAATGTACTTTAGATAAACATACCCAATGTTCATGAACTAGAAGTCTAATACAACATTTTAAGTAAGATGCATTTGGTATTTACAACCTTTGTTTGCCTCCTAGAACAACCACGTAATTTAACTTTTTTGTGTTCCCCAATTTTGCTGCAATTGTACTGAGTTTTCACTGTCTAAGCTTCATACGTACAGAAGCTGTCATATATTGGTATTTATTTTTTAAAGCTTGCCACGGGATGAATAGTAAAATGTAGCTGGTTACAGGACAAGGGCAGGCTGCCACAGCTGATCCCAGAAACAACCTGTTGGTGCCAGAAAAGCTGCATTTCTTCTTGGGCATGCAGGAGAGCTGAGGACACTGATCAAAAGCCCACAGACAAAGCCTCCATAGAGCTCATTATGGGACAGTCTCACTCTGTTTCTAAAGCAAGGAAGACTTTTTAAAGGCTTTTAAAAACATCTTTCTGTGTTAACATTTCTTCAAAGTGATCTGTGAAAATGCTATTGCAGAATATTTAAAGAGAAAATTACCACTCCCATTTTTTATTTACTGACAGTTTTATTTTTTGGTTGGTTGGGTTTTTTTCCCTTGTATGCATCCCAGTTCTGAAAGGTTTTTCTCTCTCTTGTACCATTTAAATTGGAATACAGGGGTATGCAGAGGTATTAACATAGCTGGCAAAGTTTCCTTCATTCCCAAGTAGGGCACATTGCAAAGGGTGGGTTGTTGGGCTTTGAATTTTTTTTTGTTATGCTCTTCCATATGATGTTCTTCCTACAGTCTCCACCTGCCTTAGCAAGAACTAATTATTTGAAGGCTTAGAGACTGCTGCAGCCAAATGGCCTCACAGTTAGTGACTGGGTATAGAAATGAAACAGAACACTAAACCTTGGGGATTCACCTGGCCTCCTTTGCCAGCCAGGTTGGTTCCCACAGTGTCAAATAACAATTAAAGGAATTCAGGTTTGAAGGTGACTCTTTACAAGTCAAAGCAGAAAAGTTTCAGCACTGAAGTACCACATCTTGGCATAGAAAAAGAGAAGGAGCATCGTGCAAAAAAAAGCAAAGCAATGGGGTTAGTGCAAAGGATGGTCTTAAAGTTCCCATCCTCACACAGAGGTGTTTGCTGAGAGCTGAAGAGGTTTGGGTGAGGAGTGCAGGTCTCTGAAAGCTGCCTGGCTGCTGCTGTCTCCCAGGCAGAGGCACACATTCTGAGGTGGGTTACCTTGGGATGCAGCTTCTTCTTGCTCTTCATGCTCCAGAGTTGGGCAGGGCTTTGCAGCCTCTCCTGCAGCAAGCACTGCAGTGCCAGCCTTCAAGCACATGCCAGTGGCCACAGGACAACTGGTAAGCTGCTGGTAAGACTGGGGTCGAGAGGGGGTGCAGCAGTGCTGAGTCTTCCATCTTCTCTGTGTGCAAAGGGAAAACAGACAAGATATTCTATGCTAATGTTTCCAGAATGCTGTGATTATCTGCTATTAAAATAGACTTTATTTTAAAGGGAAGAAGCACTATCCCTTCCCACCAATAATAGTTTTTAACTTGGTAACTTGGAGAGATTTTCCACATGACTGAAGTAATCATTCCTGTGTCTCCACTTCAAAGTGAACAATGTTATTTTAAAACAGGCTGTTTCTCTCCCTGATAGGCACTCCTGACAAACACCCTGCTGCTTTGGAAAAAAAAGGACATTTTCAGTCTAACATTACTATTCACTACCTCCTGTGTAATTCACTGGACATCTAAATTGCTCCCAGTTGCAGAATTGTGCCCAGTGCACTGCACTCTGTTGACTGCAGTAGTCCTGACACTGTCAACCCTAAACCAAATCCTCGTTGTAGAGGAGAGGCCAGGAATAACCACTTAAAAGCTTGCTTGAATCAAAACATGTCTTTTTGGAGAAGGAAATTCCTGCCCACAGTAGTTATTCAGTGAAAAATTTAGTCCTCCCTGATCATCTGCTGGCTCTAGGCAGGGCAGCAGGAGTCAGCCCTCGTGTCTTTAAAAGCAGCAAGACAAAATATTCCTCAATTCATTTCATCCCAAACAGTGAATTAAGGTGTGTTTTGGTTTGCTTTTGGGGTATTTTTCTTCCTTCCTTGCTGGAAAAAGTTGGGCTTTTTTTGCATGGAACAGTAACAATTTGAAACCAACGCCTGGTTTCTAGGGGGGAGGATGAAGAGGATGCCAGCCTTCCTCCTCAGTGCTGTGCAGTGCCCCTAATGTCAGATTTCATGCCCAGTGCTTCGGGCAGCAGGGCTGGGTGTCTGGTGCTCCCATCTTGCCCCTTGCACACCAGTAGGAGATAAAGCAGAGGGGTAAACTGGGAGATCCAAGGAAAGCCATCCTGAGTGGTGCTGTGTAGAAGGAAGGCAGAATTCCAGGGAGGAGATCTATGAACATAACAGAGAGAGGGAGGGAGGTGAAGACCAGACCTGCTGCTGAGTAGTGATGACACAGTGAGGTTGGGGTTGAAAGGAACAAAGGAGACCAGAGAATTATGTTTAGCACAGAGGTTGTTCATCATGCCATACATGCTTTAATAGTTCCCATTTGTTCCACAAATCTAATTAATGGGAAGAAGTGGTTGGATTTGGAATTTAAATGACTGTAGAGAAGCATCCTACTTGCAGAAAAACATAGGGGTCCCTTACAGAAGAAATTCTGTCTCCTGTTATGCTAGTTAAGAGGATGGGGCATAAATAAGGATAAGGGTCAATATTCTCAGAAGATAGGAGCTGAAGGGCAACTGAGGTTCCTTTGGGAGACTTCAGAGGCTGCTAAGAGAGCAGTTCAAATTAACTCTCCACAGCATCTCCTGGGGAAAAAAGCCCAAACAGGTTATCTAACCTTTTGGTGCCTAACTGTAAAGATTCTGGAGGGAGGTCAGAGCAGTGCAGCTTCAGCTCTTCTCTGCAGGGGCATCTCTCTGGGCAGTGGGAAGAGCAGCTGCATGTCATATGGGTCAACCTCAGGATTTTATTGAGCCTTTAGCTACAGTGACCACAGACAAACCCTGTGAAATGTTATTTGTGCCCATAGAGCACCATTAATTTTCTTTTGATCTTTCTCAGCTCCAGGAAACATTTCAATTGAATCAAGAGTACTGAAAGCCAAGCTCATTTCCTTTCATTTTCCCTTTATTTCCATGTTTTTAATAGATTCGTGACCCATGGTGCTAATACTGGAGCTATTGTACGAACATTTTAAATTAAAAATATGTATTTATTGTGCCCATCTGCTAAATTCCCAGCATCTTCCTAGAGCTGATTGCATTTGGTAACACCCAATGTCTGTTGTACAGCTGGTTCTGGTACCATTTCCCTGACTAGACAGTTTTGTGTCCCTGCCTCCCCACTGCAGCTCCTTCCTTTCACTGGTTCACTCACCCAGCCAGGCTGCCATGGATTCCTTACTCTGCTCTGCCCTTGGGTATTGCCTGAGCACTGTCTCCTCCTCCTGCCTTTAATCTCCTACCCTCCCTGAACCCGGCTTGGTTAAGATGGCATTGTCCAGAACTTGCAGAGACAAGGCTGTTGTTTGTGAGGGCTTGGGAGAGGGTGTTTTACTAGCAGCAAATAGTGAATAATCTCCATTTAATAACCTGCTTGTGTCACATCCCCAGCATCCCAGTAGCATCTTGGAGTGAAGCAGCTGTGTGACACCCAGTAATGCCACACACAGCTTAGCAACATCTTCTGCAAAGGAGGTTTGGATGGGTGGTGATTATAAAATCAGGATCTCTGCTGAAAGATAACACCTCTAGCAACCCTGACCCTGGGTACTGCTTGGGAATTAACTCAGAGGGAAGTGTACCATCTGCTGCTAAACACAGAGAGCTCAAGCAATCTCTAGCTTCAAGGGAAAACGGGGACCTGAACCCAGCCAATTAAGGGAAGTGGGGAGAGAGAGAGAGAGAGAAGGAAAACTTAAAAATAGCTTTTGGTTTGTTGCTTGTGGCTGGTGGTGGCTGACAGGAGAGACAGTGGAGAGAACTGACACTGCATGGGAAGCTCTGTCGAAAGCCCAGAGTAAACAAATGGGAGAAAACAAATATTGTTTCTTTGCTATTTGATGTAGAATAGCTGTACTCTACTATGTAAAGCTCCTCCAGGCTCCTTTGGGAGGCTTCAACCCTTACTGCTCCTTCAGTATTTCATAATCAGGACTAATTTCTGTGCCAAAAATCTATGTCCAGATACTAGTTGACTTCAGGGCTTGTCTTCAGCCAAGCCTAGCAAAAGAACCAAAATTCCTTGCTGGTGCTTCTCCACACAAATAGCTTGTTTTATCTCTGATTTACTTCCTTTTTTAATTCCATGGTTTAGAAGATCTAGAAAACAAAATGACATTTTCCACTGAGCTCTGTTTTCATTTATTGTCTAGGAAAAAAACCCAGCAGAAACAACAAAAAAAAAGGCAAAATAGGATCTGTAGGCCTGGGCTGCTGTCAGGGAGATCCAGAGCTCAGCGCCCTCGCCCAGGACGCATCCTGACACCCTGATCCATCTCCCCTAGCTGGGCAGCCTGGGGAGTGCTCGTCTGACCTTTTGTTTACAGAGTGCCAGGGGAGAGCTCCATGAGACCACACAAGTGTTTCAAAAGGTTTAGGAACATTATGAGATGGTAAAATGTGTCCCCTGTGGGCGATCCTGACAGCAGGGAGCTGACGCTGTTTCTCAATGAGCAGTGCCCTTTCTGCACAGATCTGCACAGCCTCAGCCTCTGCCTCTGATGGTTGAGAAGCAGCTCTGGTCGTATTCAGGGGAAGGATTTCAGGGGAAAGCTGCTCTGTGCTGTTAGAATTAAGCAGTATTTTAATGTATTACAATATCGACTTGAAAATGTTTTCTGGACGGGCAGATGTTGGTGCTGGTACAAGGCAAAATAAGCTAGAAGAGATAACATTTTCCATCTAGGAAAAAATGAGTCAAAAAATGAGTCAAAATCTTATACCTTCTCTAACTTCAACAGGTTACGATTGTTATCTGGTTATCATTAAAAGCAGGGACTTAAATCAGCTTGATTAAAAGTCCAGATTGTGTTTTATTACATCAAATTAGTGATAAAACAGCTAAGAATGTTGTGAGAAAGGAGCCTCACTGCTGGATCCAGACAGGAAGGGTTAAAGTCTCACAGAACCAAACTGAATGGCCCTGTCTGGGTCAGCAGCCTTCTAGGAAGCTGCAGAGAGGACCTGAGCAGGTCCTTCCCAAGGGAGGGGATCCATCCCCAGGAGGTGCATTTTCCAGCTCACCCATTATCCTCACTGGTATTTGCCTTTTCAAGGTTGACAGAAAGATGCCAGCTGAAGCCAGGGTTGTTTCATGCCTATGTATATGTTTTTAACACTGCCATTTCCAGAAGGGCTGCATCTCTTTGTGTCACTGACACACTGAGTCTTTGATACTGATGGCAGAAGGAATGGTAAAGTAAGCAACAAACACCTATGTTTTTTTCCTGTGGTAGAACAAGATAAAAAGGAATTCATTTCCAAGATAAAATGGGGGGAGAAACAAGAAGCATCTCAGTACCAGTCATTGCATCTAAGTAATGTTACTGTCTCAGAGTTACCAGCACTGGTGTTGCTCACAGACCTGTAAGTCATTGTCTGTTAATGAAAAATTTAAGCATAAGCAAACAGCATTTTGCAGCTTTCATCATAAAGATATAAGTGTCAAACATATTGGATTATAGAAGTCAGACTGTTGCACTTTCATTTTCACACCACAACATAATATTTCCCTTTTAATGGGGAAAAAGGATTTTAAGGAACAGAAGAAAAGATCCAACCCACTTGAAAATTCAGCGTTCAAAAGCATATAGTTCTGAGCTGATGTAAATTCATAACAGTTAGAAATATTTGGCAGAAGTTCTCATTCTTCTGTGTCCCAGTGCAAAGCAAGCAGAGCAGCAGCACTGCAGTGGGAGCTCAGTGGGAGGGAGGGGAGCTCACAGTGCCCCCAGAACAGCCCACTCTGGGTGTTGGTCTGCCTGGGAGCACAGCTCAGTGCTCCCCACTGCCTTAATGATGGTATTTGCAGTCTGACAGATGTTTAACAAAGATAGCAGTATCTAGGAAAAGCAGGGATTATTTGATGAAAGAAAAATCAATTCCTGAAGCCTGAAGGCTGTCGAGCTGTGGTATGGAACCCTGAGCATGGCTGTGGGCACACGGACACCACTGACAGTGCTTTGGGCAAGTTAAAGTCTTCCTTTGACCCTTCCTAAGTCTGGATTTCAGCAGTGCTCTCAGAAACAAAGGGGTCAAGCCTGAGAGAGGAGAGGTTGCCATGTAAAAGCCAGGCAGTGAAGGTTAAGTGTTCTGCACATCACCCCCAGCAAGGGGAATGGTTCCCTGGGAGAGCAGTAGATCCTTTTGGCCAAGGGCAAGAACCTCTCCAGTGGCCCTCAGGAAGATTCCTGAGAGAGCTCATCTTCACTTTCCAGTCAGGAGGGGGACTGTGCAAAGGCAAAAGAAAAATCACAATTATCCCTGCTAATTTCAGCTGTGTATATAATCTGTAATTCAGAGGAGTCATTTCTGGCTTTACTGCCCTAGTACATTGGCTTCTTCTCCTGCTAATTAGGTTCCTCTGCCTCGACACCTACAGTTAGATCAGTTGTAAAGAGCATTATTAATCTAGTAATGAGGACGTGAAAACGAAATCAAAGCACTTTAATCAAGCCTGTTGACTTTCACATATGTCTAAACCTGCAATCTAATAATTAAAGAAAACTCTTTCCATTTACAGCCGAGGCTGTCTGAGCTCACAGGGCTCACTCAGAGGAAGCAGCTGAGAGAAATGAGGTTTTCTGAGTCCTGAATGGTCAATTAAACACACACATTTACTTAAGCCAGCTTCTCTGTTTATTGAATACTCCCTGTAACCACCGTAGGGTCTGAATTATCATTTCTTATTTTGAAGAGAATTGACTAGCTGTGGTGAAGTGGTAAATTTCATTTTCAGATCCATGCCCCTGTCTGGCACTGAAGTTTTTCTGTTCCTCTTCTGCAGCCAACCCCAAGCTTCTTTCCAGAAGTGTGCTTAGGGAATGTTCCAGTCAGTGTCTGGGGGGCTAACCAGCTAGCTCCCAGATGCAGAGAGTTTTGTTGCAGTTTGGTTTGGGGAATTTGTTTTCCCCTAAGAGATAAAGATTTTCTAATTTTTTTTAATGCCTCTTTTGCTCTTGTCAGACTGTGTCTAATTACTACGACTCCCAGCACTTTTGCCACAGTGTTCTGCTGGGACCAAGGCAGGGATCTTGCCAGCTGCAGCAAATAATGAGGGCAGAGCAAGTCAGCAAGCAGTCTGTGTTTGCCACCCTGTGTGTAAACCAGATTCACATCCTACACCTGGACAGTGCAGGTAAACTACCACGACACACAGAACCATGCAGAGAGGTGCTGACAGGGGGCATCTCCAGCGTGGGGACTGTCCTGGAGAGAGCTGCTGTGCTTGGTGTGGGGCAGGGGGGGTGTGTGCTGCCTGCCAGTGCCACTGGCTGGTGTGGAACCAGGAGTGTCCCTTGGCAGTGAGCTGGAAGCACTCCCGGGAGCTGTCTGACAGCAGGGAATGCCTCTGGCTCATGTGGGAACAACCAGATGAAAGCACCAGAAGTTAATCTGAATCATTTCTTGTTCTTTGAAGGCCTGTGAAGCAGTCTAGACTGTGAAGGATTTTAAGTGAGCTAGCTCTCAAACTGGCATCCTTTTAATGATGTCTCCGTGTAAATACTGGGAATTAGTGGGGAAAATACCAAAAAGAGCTCCCACTTGCATTCCTTTTCCTTCTCCATTTCCATGGCAGAGTGTGCTGTGACTTTTTATTGACTGGGGGGATTTTTCTGGACGGCCTGAAATGCAGTCACTGGCTTTTCTAGGAGGTAATTTGTGTGTAGCAGTAGAAAAACACTTTCTGGTGCAGGGAAAAGTCAATGCACTTCAATTCAGCTGGTGCTGGAACAGGGAAATACACTGCCACAGCAACTGTTTTCTGTCACTGTTCAGCTGTTTTCAGAAGGACATTAGTAAGTACCTTGAAATAAATAGATTTGGAACCCACAGAGGAGTCAAAATTACCTGACAAAGGAAGGGGAAAAAATAATCTCTTGAGTAAAATCTTCAGAAATAGTAAAAGAAAGGTACTGAAGAAGAACTGCTCTATTATTAATTATATTTTCCACAGACATTTCCATAAAAGCAAACGGTCAGCATTTATTTTGAGTAGCTATTATTCAGCAATACTTGAGGCTAATATATCTTTTTAAAGAATATTAAGAAATCCTATTTTCACCTTTTTTTTTTATTATTATTATTCTTAATAAGCTTCAATACTTATATATGCAGAAAAAGGGAAAAAAAGATACACAGGGAAAAATTCTCCTGCTTTCAAATGACAAGTAAAAGAATATAATAAAATCAGATTGGAGGGGAGGGAGGAATTAAAAGGACTTGGAGTTATGACAGCAGGTGAACAACAAAAACTTGCATTAAAAGTTACAACTACAAACAAGGATTGAAATTAACTACCTAATTAGTTCTTGGAATTCACTGCTGGGCACCGTACAAAAAAAATCTAAGGTGTAGTTAGAATATTAGATTACCAACCTAATTGGGCAGTATAATTTTGCAGCAATATATAATGAGAATTCAGGCCAACAATTAATTCAGTGGTTCAGCTGGTAGAGTTCTTGGGTAGCAGCCAGTCCTGCTTATAACCTCGATTGCATCCGCTCCTCTCCCTCCCCTCCTGCCTTCCTCTTGAGGATCATCAGCCTATTTTTCTACTACTTACTTTAAAAGGAAATTCTTGTGAAATTTCAGAAGTTAGATGACTTGAAAATCCAGTGCTATTACCAAACAAATGTTGAGTAATTTATGAGGCAGAAGAAACAAAAGAGTAATATATTCATATATTGCTTGCATGAAGTAAAAGAATCAGTCTGAGCACTATGCTCTGCTAAGGCAGAATTTATTTTTCTTTGTTACATGAAGTGAATCCATGAAGCTCTATTGAAAAAGAGCTTTTTGAAGCCCTTGTTACTCATTTTGTGTTGCAGTTGCAGAATGCTGTCTGTTGTTTTCCAGCCTGAAGGAGAGGCTCCTGTTGATATCAACGTGCAGACTGGCCAGAAGTTGCCTTGTCTTTTAACACCCTTCCCATGTCTTACCTGCCACTCAAACACCCACAGGTGGTTTTCCTTTTTTTTTTCACCTTTTCCTCACCAACTTGTTGGTGAACAGTGTGGTAACATTTTGCTCTGGAGAGCTCCATGTCCTCCATATTTCAATGGGAAAATCCATGTGTTTTCCCAGCTTTGACAGGCATTCCTCTTTGAGAGAGGAAAAGCATCACAAATGGTGGAAGGTGCCTGTCGAAGAGATCAGTAATGATGGGTGTTAAAATGCTGCA
This sequence comes from Alcedo quadribrachys, assembly GCA_033439865.1. Taxonomy (NCBI): domain Eukaryota; kingdom Metazoa; phylum Chordata; class Aves; order Coraciiformes; family Alcedinidae; genus Alcedo; species Alcedo quadribrachys. Next base: position 62,094 of record JAABPQ010018453.1, read on the forward strand.
GCAGTGAGTTTTCCTTCCCTGGGAAACTGGAGTCTCACCAAGCAGTGGCCTTGCTGGCATTTG
>JAABPQ010018453.1:62256-77245 GCA_033439865.1 Alcedo quadribrachys
ACCAAGCAGTGGCCTTGCTGGCATTTGTTTGGGAAAGTGGAGTCTCACCAAGCAGTGGCCTTGCTGGCATTTGTTTGGGAAAGTGGAGTCTCACCAAGCAGTGGCCTTGCTGGCATTTGTTTGTAGCGCAGCAGAAAGCTGCTGTGACTCTGGGTGCTGTGGCCCCCCAGCCAATCGCCCCAGGGGGTGCCTCACTTCTTGTCCAATTAAAAAAGAGCTGTAAACTAATAAATAAGGGATCTTGATGAGGGAAATAATCTCTGGGTCTCTCTTTCTCCTCCTCTGGCTACTGGCAGATAAAGGACAAGTAATTCCCCTCTCAAGAGGAAATCAAATCAGCAACAATACAAATACCACTGTCTTTGAATAGATCTTTTTTCATTTATAATCCCTACATACATGTATTTGTATTCTAGAGCAGGTACATATACATAGAATGTGAGGCAGAGTTACCCAGGGACGTTGGCAGGTAATTCCTGTCATGTGTGGATAGAAATGTAAAGTCCTGGTGTGAGCTGTTTCTTGTCATAGACACAGAAATGTGCTGCACGTTTCTGCTTGCACCTGACAAGCACTAATGTTATGTATGGGCCCATTTGGATCTAGGTGTGTGTATTTGTATATAAATGCCTTCCAGTAACACTTAAATTTCAGAGGTTAAATTACAAACCCTTAGTATTATTAACTTGACCAATTTTCTGCTTAATACATCACTTCTTTGGCAGATGTTGGCGGGCTCTCTAATGTGCATCATTAAATATACAGAAGCTGTGGTGTTGCTGAGTAAATGTCATTTATCTTTTCCACTTTGGAGTTTCAGTATCACATCATTACAGCTTTTGTTCAGCCTGGAGTGTGAGTAATGGCCTGAGTGGTGTTAGTGAGATGTGCATAGCAGCCTGGCTGCTCCAGTCCCCTGGGGCTGCAGGGGGTCGGTGTGTGGCAGGGTGCAGGTAGTTATCCTCCCAGGGGACTGCATGATGGGCTGCAGCAGGGCTGCACACACATACACTGCTCAGGTACTGTGATATTTATCACAATCACTATTTATTCCCAATACTAACACAATGGGCACGAGGAGATGTGCACACAGACTGGGTGTTTACACTGTCCAGCATGATTGCTGTTTGGTTTAGGAGAAAAAGTGTGTGAACCTGAGAAAGGCTGAGTTTTGTTCACCAACAAATGTCATTGCCAGGGCTTGGTGCTTCTGGGGAGGGCTTTGGACTTGGCCTCCACCTCAGCCCAGTTGAAGACCAGCAACATCTCAACACCCTGGATAGACACACATTCCCAACCTTACCGTTTGTCCCAAAACTTTGTCAGTCTGTAAAAACAAGTACAAATGATCATTTTTATGTAATGATAAAACTCAGATGAGCGTTGGAAGGCTGAAATACATAGAGAGGTTTTAAAATGCAGTGTACCTCCCAAAAGGCACAGTAGGAATATTAGTCTGTGATGAAAAGGTCCCTGAATGTATCTGAATATAGATAATAACTTGATTTCTTTGTTGAAGTGATAATCCATTCAAAGGCTTTTACAGCTAATTACCTCTAAATTACTTGTATTGTATTAGGGTATTCCCTGAAAAACGAGACACATGCTAACAGATGAAACTTAGAGATGGAATCTTTAATTGGTTTCTGATTCTGCCTAGCCCAGCTGGGTGAGACAGTCCTGTTTCCTACCCTGCTTGACACAGCTGCCCTGCAATACTTCTCAGAGGATCTGTTTTTTTCTTTATTCAGCTTTCAAATGAAATGTAATGGATTTTATCCCAGTCAAAGTTCCACCTGCGTATCTCCGTTTGAGGCCCCTTGGTGGGAGACCTATGATCCTCTTTCTCATTTACATTTAAATATTCAGATGAAAAGTGAGAGTAGAACAATTGAAGAATAACTAAGGGAGAACAAAGGCTTAAAGTATTTTCATATATGAAACTTCAGGTTTTTATGTTTGCAGTGCAAAAACAATGTTTCTGCTTAATTCCTTTTTTTCTGCATTTAGTACAAGGAGAAATAAGTAATTGCCTTGCTTATGCAGCTGCTTTGTTCATTTTCCTGTGTAAAATTGATGGTTTGGAATCTTTCTAGAAATGGTACTTGTAAGAGTATCATTTTTCATTTCACCATGTTAAGTACATTTTGTATTGCCACATTTTACTCTGTTTATTCTTCAATTCTTGGTTTCACACAATTCAGTAGCTCTGCCAAACACCACAAATGTATTCTCAAAAACAATACCAACAATGCTAGGTGAGTGTGCTTTAGAAAAATGAACTTTTCTTTTGTGTCCTGCTACTTTGAAGCTCTCCTGGCTGCAGTGCTGTTTTTCTCTCTGCTGGAATCAGTGTGGAGCTGGGTGTTTGCTACCAGCCTTGTGGGGGTGATGGATTGTGCATCCTTGCATCCCAGGAGGAGGCTCCTTGGTGGAACAGGAGAGCACCAGAGACCAGGTCTGTCCTGGGCTTTGCCTGGGGTGAGCAGCAGATCCCCCCGTGCCCCAGCAGGCAGAGGTGCCATCAGTGCCAGGGCTGGTGGGTGTGGGAGGTGTGCCCCTGCTGCACCAGTGTTTGTTATTCCAGAGATGGTGAGGGAGGTGACTTCACCTAAGCTGAGGTGACATTCTGACCCAGATTTAGCTGATTAGGGGAGTATTTCCATTTCAGATTTGGCATGTGCTGTAGGCTACCAGGAAAACTGGGGCAGAGATCCCTAGAGGGTGGGGGTTTGGAACTGGACGTGTGTTCATATGTATGCTGATGTAACCATGGCAGTGCTAAATCACACACTCAGTGCTCTGGGTGTGTGATTTAGCACACAATTATCAAATTAATCATTTTAATGATTTTAATTTAGCACATCAATTATCAAAACAAGACATTGCTCCTTAGTTTTGCTTTTTTTTCCTTCACCAAACTTGAACATTTAGTACAAATGAACTATATTCAAGCAATATTACAGTTACTTTTCCATGCCTAGAGGTCAGTGTGTGTAAAGACAGGATGAAGTTTGCAAAGTAAAGGGTGGAGTGTGGTGGTGTGGACCCAGCACAGGCAGGTAAGCAGGAATTTCCCTCAGCCTCTGAGGATGCACATGGGGCAGAGCAGCTGACCTTGGGAAGGTGCTGCAGGTGCCCTGCTGTGCCTGTCTTGCCCTGGAGGAGTTCAGCATCAGAAGCTGATACTGAAAGCTGTCTGAAACAGGAACAGAAACCCAAACCAGACAAAAAGTCATGTTTATGAAGAGATCAATCACCACGTTGGTTAGCTCATCCCTACTTAAACAACTGCCAGCTTAATTAATGTGTCTAACCAGGGTAGCTGCATCATGCAGAATTAATACCATATCCAGGAAAGCTTCTATAAAAGTATTTACTTCAGTTGCTCCCCAAACTTTAGCAATCATATTCTTCTTTCCTTTGGAAAAGAAATGTTTGCATTGTGTATATTTTCACAAACGTAGACATGGTGGACTTGGAGGGAAGAAGAAATGTTATGACAAGATTTGAACGTGATCTGTTGTTTCAAATCAAATAACCCGATAATTTAAATTAAAAAAAAACACCCCAGCATATTTTGATTCGGTATGCATCATAAAACTGTCAGTGTTGGAGAAGGAATTAAACAAGACAGCTTTACTGCATTTTAATATGTCTTTATTATTTAGATTTATCTTGTTTCCATAATGATAAGTGTTCTTTCAAGTAATTCAGCAGGCTTTAGATTTTGTTTTTTCAACATTAATATTTGGCTGCTTTCTTATAAAGCCCTCTTGCATTTTTTTTCAGTACTTCATCCAGTCATCTATCTTGATTGTGAGATGCAGTAGCAGCTATCCCAACATTGAAGCTTGAATCAAACTTGCCACTTTATCCATCATTTTTCTAACCAGCCTCCAAGATATTCTCACAATAACCTAATCTCTGAGATGCTAAATGATTCATCATGGCCAGGGTTTTGTGGCTGGGAGAAGTGGTGTGTGGAGGGGTTTTACCTGCTGCTTCCCACCCAGCTCTGAAATAACCCTAAACCCTGCATTCCTGTGCAGCACAACGCATGGCCTTTGAAGAACAACCCCTTGAACTCGTTTGCATTTGAGGGATTTCTGTCGTCTCCAGGTGCCTTTGCTCACACCTGGGGTGTGATGCGTGTCCCCATTCCCTGGGCACACCGGGGTGGAGTGACGCCTTGTGACCTGCAGAGTGTGGCAGAGAGTTTCACAACAGCTCCAGTGCCGGCACTGCTGCTTTTTCCAGGGCATCAGAAAGCATTTGATGGGGATTTCTTAGCAAAATAGGATTGCAGGACAGTTATGTCTTAACTGCTTCCAGCACAGGCTGCTGGCTTGTGCCTGCAGTCTTCTTTGTAGGATTTTTGCTGCTGTGCTGGCAACTCACTTGGAAAAATGCTGTCCGGGTTACTTCATTCCAATTATGCTGCTTTTATAGCAAGAAGTTTTTCCTGCCTGTCATTTTCAGTTGAGGAAAAAAAAAGTTAACTGTAATCAGTAGTTGTAAGAGTAGGGAAATGCCTGTAATCATCAATACTGCAGGGAGATGCTGCATGGTGTTTCCTCAGCCTCACTGGTGAAGCCATCAGCTCACCTCCCTGAAAATGGGAGGTTGGTTAATGGGTAGGTTGCTGAATGTGCTGTTGATTCTTATTCTGCAACGGTACTGAGATTTAAAACCAAATTAGTCTAATCCTTTGGTGAATAATGAGATTGGGTGGCTCAGGTCGTGTCCCCGAGCTGAGCAGCACCAGCATTCAGAGCTGGGCCTGGCCCCTCTGGTGGGATGCAGAAATTCCCAGCTCAGCACAGGCTGAGGAGGAAGGCAAGAGGTTGAACACATGTTTTTCTGTGTGGTCACAGTGAGTGGGGTGAGAAGCAGCAGGTCATATCTGGTGGGAGCTTCTTAGTTCAACCACAGGGAATTTGGAGCCTTAATAATAATAATAATCCTGTGGTGTTAGGCTGCAAATCCTGTGTGAGCATCACCTCCAGTCCCCCTGCCAGATGCTGTGGTGGGGATGCAGTCTGTGCTCTGCACTTTGTCCATCTCTACTGTTCTTACTAGGTCATGTCTCACTGTCCTAACTGTAGTGGCCCATGGTTCTCATCACATAAAAATGAGCAGTTTTTTTCACCAGTTTCAAGTAAGTTTCAATGAAGGAAAACAAAATACAGCATTTAAATGAGATGGGGTGGTTTATATTGCATTGTGGATAAGGCCACTTTCTATAGTGCTTCTTTTTTATCCTGTTTGTAGATGGGAATCCTCAGTGCTTGGCTATTCTCTGTTTACTGTAGCTTTGGTTATTGTCTTACCCTCTAGTAATACCGTGTTCATACAATAGACAAGCAGTTCAATAATGTTAAAACACATTTGTTGTGATGCAGAAGGGAGCTAATCCCTTATGGTCTCATTCTAAAGAAAAACTAAACTCTGAGGGGGGGGAAAAAAAGTGAATCTTTTGAATATTCTGTTACTTAAATCAGCTTGTGAGAGCTCCTGAGAGATCCATCCTTAAAAACTACAAAAGACTTTGTTTCTGGAAATGCCTCCATAGCCTGGAACCCTTGCTGGTGCCAGGGGTGTTGTGGAGGTTGGAGCCTGGTGGTTTTTGCTGGGGGACAGATGGAGTCTGGCTGGGCTGGGCCCAGGGTGGTCAGCACACTGGAGCTGAAGGCTTCTCATCACCTTCACCTCTGTGCTCACCAGAGGGTGACCTGTGCAGGGATGAGGTCTGTGAAGTGCTCTGCCTTCCCACGGAGAGCTGGTGCTGCAGTTTCCCAGAGCACCCAGTCTCCCCAGCAGCACACAGCTCCACCCTGCTGTTTGTGGACGTGCAGCATCCCGTGGGCTGTTCCAGCAGGCACTGGGTGATCTCTTCTCCCAGTGGCTGCTCTTCACCAGCAGCTCTGTGCTCCACACTGGGGCTCTGATGATGTCTTGCAGGGACGAGTTCAATTTGTTGGGAACAGAACATTCCCCACTGTACTTGCTGTCAGTTTATGTCTAATATAGGATAAAAGCTGAGGAAAATTGTCCTCAAAGTTACCATTTGGAAAACTAGTTCTAAGCTCCACAAATAATTTACCATCAATTACAGGTAAAAATATCATCAGATGGAAATAGAAAATGGAGCTGCCTCTATGACAGACTGATTGAAATGTTTTGTCTAAATAACCACTTTATGCCCACAACAGTCTGCATCAGCCTGTAAACTCTATTTGCTCTGTCCTGGAAAGCAGTTACCAGTGCAGGAAATGTCTTTGTGCAGTGAACTCCCACCATCATTGAGATAATTGTGGTGATAGTTGTATCTGTGTATTCCATGTGATGTGGTGCCCATCTCATTTCAGATTACTGTCTCTGGGAGGGATGTAAGAAAAAAGAGAGATAGATGTTCTCTTACTGAAAATTGATTATTTTAGATGCTTTAGAAGGCTCTTCCTTTTTTTTAACCTTTCCATCAAAAAAAAACCCAAACCCAAACAAACCAAAACAACCATTTGCAATGTCTTGTTATCAGCAAATGCATATTACAAATATGCCACTGTGATTTTCAAAGAGTCTTGGAACAGAGTTCTTTGATTGCAGCCAGTTCATTATTGCACTGAAACAACAGAGTATTTTTCCTTCTGATGGTTAGTGCTCTACCTGTAAAGGTCATTCGGATGGATTTTTGCTTTTGGGTTGATTTTTATTCATTTAGCTAATCTGTGATCAAGCAGTCTTCTTTTTCTTTTCCCTTTCCTTTAGTTTCTTTGATGAAACTTGCCCTGGGATGGATTAAATCTCGGTTCACAATACAGATCTTAACTCTGCTCCTTCCCCTTCTCTGTAGCTCTGTCCTTTGGTGAGGCAGTTGCAGCCTCCCTCCTCTCACCAGCCTGGGCATCTCCCTTCAGAAAGGACTGAAAACGTTTCTGTTCTTCTCTGACAAAAAATAATCTCATAAATACAATTACTTTAAAAGCTAGCAGATGACATGAGCTGAAGGAGTTCTGCTGGCATGGGTTTCAACCCATAAAAAGGTAGAGTATCTTAATTTTAAGCATCCAGAGTGTGGTGTAATTAATAATTCTGCAAGAGGCTTTACCACAGGCTCTGCTCCCTCAAAATGTGTTTGTCACTGTGATAGCACCTTTCAAAGGTGAAGTGAAAGTGAACTGCTTAATGAAATAGTAATTTTTAGGTAAGTTCCTCTATCCGAAGATGTCCCTTTGGAGTTCAGGAATAATAGCTGGGCAAGGAGCATGATTTTACATAAATTACTGAAGGTAACACCTTATTGAAACTCTGAACCACATACACTGGTATGTAACTTAGAGGACACTTTTGTAAAAAGTTAATTAGGTTATTTGCAAAAATAGAGTATAAAACATGATTAGTTTTTCCTGCACTTGAGTGCTCTAGCAGCAACCTCAAACACCTGAGCAGGCTGAGCACAGTTTCTGCATGGGAAGCAGTAATACCCCAACTACTTCTCCTTCCCCAGGCAGTGCTTGTTGCCCTTAACATGTGCTGGAAAGATTATTTACAGCATGTGTGTGTTATGGTTGTGCTCCCATTGCACTGGTCCCCTTGCTCTACATTCATCAGTGCCATTCAATATTGCATTCACTGCATCACTCTTCATTGTCAGATGACTGCCATCTGGAATTTTTCTTGCCTGGAAATCTCTAAGCACAGCATAGTTAATTACTTGAAGACTTCAGGACACATTCTTTGTTTATTAAAAAGAAATAATACTTTCTTTGTATGCCATTTGCTAGCAGGCAGCAGAGAGCTGGCACTTCCCTTATCATCAGAAAGGTCAAATACCAAAAACAAACAACGTGGCTTTAAAGTTTGTTTCAGAGCCCCCCCAATACAAATGTATTTATGTTTTATGGCAGGTGTTTCAGCAATTATTACTAATTGGAAAATGAGATGCAGTTGCTATGGCAGCATCTTTACTCACTAATTGGCTTTGGCACACTTTAACTAGTAGCTGAGCTAGACACAGAGCTTTTGGAATGAGATGTGAAGTGTGTGTGGAAGGGGTGAGCCAGCACTGCCAGTCAGCAGGTGAACCTTCCCCCCGGCCAGGGCACTAACCAGCTTCCCTCCCAGCACAGGCAGGACCCTGCTGGCCTCACCTGTGTTGGTAAAGCACAAGAGAACAGGGAATTGGTGATTATTGGAATTATCATTATTGGAATTATTTTGTGGGTGATTCAGGTTCTCCTTTGAGTGCCCCTTTGCTTCACCACAGGATGGAGCTCCACTGGCACGCTGCAGACTGGAGGGTTTGCAGACTTCAAGCAACTTATTCCCTTCTTAGCTTTGAAAGGTGATCTTGCTATGCAGATTTTTTCCTTTTTTCCTGAACTTTCAGGTCAGGGAGAGAATAAAAATAAACGTTGAAGTGTTGCAGGTTAGTTCCTGTGTCATGGGCTTGGGTACCTGAGCACAAGGAGAAGTTTCACTCGTGTTCACAAAGACTGCAAGTTCCTCAAGGTGTGCCTAGAACTGCCTCTTTCCCTGCAAGCTGATGGTGTGGTTGTGTGGGGTCTCTGCAGCAGATGCTCTGTAAAGGATGAGCTGATGTCTACCTGTGACATCAGCTTTCCTTGTGCACACCTTGGCAGCCTTTAAAATAGCTTTGCCAGTCATAATTTCTGTGTTTGTTTATAATAAACTCTCCTTTTAATGAGATGAGCACTACGACAAGTGCTCAGAGGAACAAGTTCTTTGATGGGATAACAAACACCCCTTTAGTACTGTTATGTGAAACTTCTAATGGTTTATGCCTCATTGATGAAGCAACTTAGGAAAATAGGTACATATATTTTTTTTCCTTCTAGTCTACTGTCCATTCAGTAAAAAGGTGGAATTTGTTATGGTGTATGCACTACCAGTAAATCTAATTATAGTAATGAATTTTAACGCGTCGAGTGATAAAAATACTTTTCCACTTTGGGACTGCATGAAAATATTAGTTCAGTTTCAGAGTGTGGGAAGGAAGAAATGTTTGGAACCAAATTAGGTGTTGTTATGCCACACACCATTTGTGTTTGGCACGCAGCATTGTATTCTTGGGGAAATGTGCATTAACAAGGTGCCAGAGCATCTGATGAGGAACAAAAGCAAGGGACTGAGCTGCTCTGGGAGGGTTTAATGTAGTTACAAGGCATTCAGTTGTTCTGAAAGCACTTGGTACAAGAGGCAGGAAAAAATAGTGTTCAGCTGATTATTCCTAGATTAATTTTGAGGCAGGCACAGGACTAAATGGAATAGGCAGAGTGTTTCTGGAAGGCGTGCCAGCCTTTTACCACAGAAGAAAGTATAAAATCAAATTCTTCCTTAGATCCAGTCTAAATCTTCCTCTTTTAATTTAAAGCCATTAACCTCTGTCCTGTCACAACAGGGCCTGCTAAAAAGACTGTTTCCATCTTTCTTAAAGACCTCCTTTAATACTAAAAGGCCACTGTGAGGTCTCCCCAAAGCCTTCTGCAGGCTGAACAACCTCAGCTCGTAGCAGAGCTGCTCCAACCTTCTGCTCATTCTTTTGCCTCTGGACCTGCTCCAACAGCTCCATACCTGTCCTGGGGAGGGAAAGCAGCATCTGCAGCTGGCAGAAGGTGCAGGTGATTGCCCTGTCTGTGCCCCTGAGCAGCACTGGTCCCCACACAGCCCCCAGTCACCGCTCCCCTCCGCCTGGACATGCACAAAAGGGGACATTGTGCTGCTCAGGTGAGGCTGAGTCGAGTTAACTCTTTGAGATGCATGTCTATAAAGCTAAATGGGCACAAACACAAAACCAGCTGGCAAAGCTTAATGTAGTAGCAAAGTTCCATGATTGACCATCTGTTCCACAAAGAATCATATTTTACTGCATCAGTGCAGCAGCTCAGATGCTGAACGAAGTGGATCAAAGCATGAGCACATCAATCAGAGTGTGTTTTAGAGATGGGAATTGTCATCTTTTTTGTGGCTTTAACTTGCCTGCTGGGGTTTTTTAAATTATTACTATTATTTGTAAGGTTCAACGGGGATGACACTTTAATCTGCCTATTTTGGAAACAAAAAAGATTTTCTCTGGAAAGGAAATGAATAGACAGGAAAAAACAGTCTTCGGGAGCTGAGAAATTAAGACAGGTGGTTTGAAATTAAATTCTGAGAGCTTGTCACACTGCCTGTAAATTAAAAATCAAAGTGTGATGCATCCAGAATCACGTCCCTTTTCTTGTATGGCGTGTGTTTTATTTATATGATAATTTGTTTTTGAGAAGAAGCTAAATCAGCATTCTGAATAAAGAGAAGACTTCTGTTTCAATCCAACAGAGACCTTAGCAGCAAAACCTTCCTCACATAAGCACTTGCTTTGGACTGATGGTTTAACTCGCCAGAGCAGCTGTGGCAGGGATCTGAAGAGAGGTGCAGTTGGCAGGAGGGCTGGAGGTGCTCAGACTGCTGCTGCTGTGTCTGGCTGTATCTGGAAGCCCCAGCTCAGCCCCAGGAGGTAGGGAGCCAAGTTGTGATGGGAACGTGTGCTTTAAGATCTTCCACTTGTGTGGCAGCAGATTGCTGAGAAGTGCATGTAAATGTTGATTCAGAGTTGAAAATGTGCCAAGAGACTGCTAGTAAAATATTTACAGATAACTTTAGGATGGAAATATGTCTTCCTTACTGAGTTATAGCTTGAGTATGGATGATATTTGGAGGAGGAACATATTTATATTAATGTATCTATAGACCACGGGGCTGCATTTGCTCTGGAGGCTATTTCCTTATAGTGATTTTGTTCAAGCTTGGCACAGCTTTCAAAATAAAAGAAGTGTGTGATTGCTGTGCCATCATCTCCAGTCACACACAGCTTTAAATATTTTGGAGCTGTATGAAGGTCTCGTGGCATTTCAGGCCACCGTAGGAACAAAATATTTATTTCTTCTGTGTTTAAGGTAAAACACATTGCAATCTGAAATCTAATAAAGGAAAAAAGACACAAATGATAAGCAGTTTTTCATCAGAGGGATTGTAAAGGCTGAATGTTGGCTGTTATTAAAGTTGGATAATGCTATAAAAGATTAAGTTGTAAACAATTGCTTGTGAGAAGTAGTGGATTTTTTTTGTTTGCTTGGGGTTTTTTAGCATTTTCTAATCCCATCTTTCTACAAAGAAAAAGAGTCCTTGTTCTGCTTGAGTTTTGCTTTAAAGCTTTGGCCTTCCTCTTTCATACTGCTATTTGCACCACAATTTTTCATTTATGCCCATGATTCTTATTCCAAAGTATCAAACTCCCACCACTTTGTGCTCAGATGATCATTTCTTCGTCTTGTCAGAGGGAGCCTGAAGGACGCATGGTTTCCACACAACGAGAAACCATCTAGAAATTTTATTTGTATTTAGAACCATCTGGCAGGGACATGTCACTGGAAAAGCAGCAGGTCCAGGCAGCCTCTGCAGCACTGGGAGCAGCAGCGTGGGACTTGCAGGTTGCTCAGGGTGAGGCTGCAGTGGCTGTGTGCAGCTAATAACAGGGCACTTGGAACTTCACAGCTCAGAGAGGTAGGAAACGTGCAACTGCTCAAGTGCTTTGACTGAAAGGCTTCATTCAAACAGCAAACAAATATATACTGGGATGTTTTGCTTCCTTGAATTTATTTTGTTATGAACCCTTTTCATTTGGGCTTCACTGCTGCTGTTGTACTAGAATTGCAGTCACAAATATTTAGGCTGGGCAGTGTTTGTGGTCATTACTTTGAAAAATTGACAGTAACTGGGTTTGTTTGGTGTGAGGATGTGAGAAATAAAAACAGCTGTGGGGACTAAATGTCGGATTCCATTGCAGAGTTCACTGGAGCTTCCAGTGAATACTTAACTGAGACTTCTGAGGGAAGCAGTGTCAGCCTCTCACCTTGCTAAGATTAAAAATTGATAGTGTTTTCAAAAAGAACTGAGTTTTGTAATGTTCTGATTGCATTCCTGAAAGCGAAGTGAGAAGCAGTTATAAATGACTGAAGGATGTAAACAGCACAACAGCAGATCTGCTTGTCAGAAGCATAACATCCACACTCGTGGAGGAATGTCTGGGCAGCCAGGCATCCCTGCAGTGGCAGTGGGGGAACGATGGGACCAGGAGAAATAAAACAGGAGCCTCAGGTCAGAATGAGATGATGTTGATTGCTCAGACACTGCTCTCCAGCTGTTGTACACTGGTTTCCCTGTACCTAGCCATCCTCCCCATCTCTGGCTGTCACTAGCTGCTGCTTCTAGGTTTGGGATAGTCTGGGGGAGCAGGGGAGGGCAGGGGAGGTGGGGATAGGGGGTCACATCAGGCAGAGGCTGGCCTGCAGATGCCAACCAGAACGGCTCGTTTGGATGTGATTCCTGTTCCCTTGGTGCCCAGTTGGTGTTTCAGAGGCATGTGGTAATTGCTGGCCTAGCAGAAAAGGTGGAGCTCTGTGTGGGAAGAGCACACTGTGTGTATTGATTGGGGGGGTTCAGAAAGCTGCTTCCTACCAGCTGCTGCCAACCTGACCGGTGGGGACCCGTGGACGAGTCTTGGGGAGACGATGAGGAGGAGACTGCAGGAACTAACCTGTACCCAGCTCACTCTCCTTCCCACCTGTTTGAGATGCACGTTGCCTTCAAGCAGCGACAGTACCAGCTGAGGCACTGCTCTGAGTCTCCTGGTTTGCAGAGGAACTCATTTGAATGCTCACTCTCTACACTGTCCTTTCCATCAGATTTAATTTCTGACAAGTGTGAGCATGCCTGTCTTACGCTGATACTTTTTTATTCTGTCTCCTTTCTCTCACGTTCTGTCTTTTGGGCTCATTGTGTCGGCTGATGGGTGGATTACTCACACAATGTTCCCCACCAGAATTTGTGTTTATCTGAAAATAGGAACTGCAGTTCTTCAGTAATAACAAGCTCTCTATCTGAACAGTCTCTATTTTGTTTCACTGCCTTCATTTTCTTCACGTCTCGCCATTTTTTTCATTTGCTGCTACTGTTAATCTGACATCCTTTGCTCCAAAAAAAAAAAAAAAAAAAAATGTGTTTTATTTACAGGGCACAGCATTTGGAAGTGCTCCTGTACCTTCTCGCAGGCAATTATGTGAGTCCCTTCGATTCCGCTCTGTGTTGTCAAGATGATTCTGTGTTCATGTGCTGTAGCATGGCATGCAAAGCAGTCCCTGCCCCGGGGCCAATATCCAACACCCGTGTTGCATATTGCCCTGCAGCCAGCAGTCCTGCAGCCCTCTGCCCTCCCCCCTGTGCTCTGCTCAGCACCCCCAGCCCGGGGCTGCCCCTGCGCCGCAGGCTGCCGAGGGAGCTAAAGCCAGAACGGCTCCGAGTCCGGAGGGGAGTGAGGATACCCTGCCCAGGTCCTGTCTCCAACGTGCCCCTGGCTAGCGTGGTGGAAAGTAGAGTCTCTCCAATTCATCTCTTAATTATATAAACCAAAGGGGAAATGATCTGGATCTCAAAAAGGCAAATGGAGCACTACGTGTAAGGCAGATGTTCCCGAGATGAGCTGTCTTTCCTAGAACACTTTCCTCCCAATTAATTTGGTGAACAATCCGTCCCCAGAGTCGGGGAGGGGACTTTTATAGAGGGATCTCATTCATTTTCTTCCTTAAATCCATTGGAAATATTAACAATGGAGAATATATCTTTTAAATTCAAGTAAAATTCCCCCTGTTGTCCACCCAAAAACCCAAGAAATCACAATCAATGTGCTATATTTTAAAGAAAGGCTTTCATTCTGATTCTCAGCTGCTTTGAGTGTGCGGGCGTGTATATTGAACCACAGACTCCCAGAATGCCATCAGACTTTGAGATGAGGACTTCCTTACATCCCTGGAGTCTGGTGTGTCTCCCCTACACTGAGCTAAACGTCCATCCTGCAGGCATTGGTGTCTTCCATGTGCATACAGCAACGGGCCATGCTCTGCTCTGTGGTGATCACCGTGCACTCTCTGGTGATCACTGTGCACTGCCTCTCACCCTAGCAGCCCCTGCAGGGCTTGTCTGTGGCAGTCCTGAGCTGTGTTGCTTGCAGAAGTGCTCCAGTGCTGCTCCTGTGCATTGCTAGGAAACGTGCAGCTTGTGTCTGAGCGTGGGGCTTGCAGCAGTGCAAACAGTATGGTCTGTGTATGGCTGTCTCTGTGCTGTCACCTAGTATGTTGCTGTGCTGCTGCTGTATCTAAGGGGAGGAAAAACAGAGCAAACTCTTCATGAAATAAAATCATGCTCCTGTTATAGCTGTTTAAGGCATGGGGGGGGAAAATTAATGTTCTTGTGGAATCTTTCAGAAAAAGCAAGGCTGAAGGTGTTGTTTTCCCATACATGTGACACTTAACAGGCTGCTAAAATGGAAATTTCATTGCTGGCTGGCTTACTTTTGTTTAAATCAGTCCTGATTGGAGCACACAGATGTGATAACAAGCTTTAAGTTATGGATAACTTTTTTTAGTTATCCATATCCAGAAAGGTGTGTGGTGCCACTGTGACTGATTCCATCCTTGTAGAGCCCTGCTTTGGGATGGATGGTGAAGGGTCTGAGACATAGGAAGCTATGGGAAGGGCTGAAGACAGGATTAAATTTGTCTCCCTAACTGAAGATGCAGAAGTGTGAGGCAAACAGAGGAATGAGTAGTGGTTGGGTGAAACTGGTTGGAAGAAGTTTCCATGAGTAGCTGATAGATAAGTAGTGGTTGAAGTCACATCACTGAAGTGGTGAGATGGGAGAAGTAAGTTTAAAACTGCCTGGTATGGGTCAGTGGCTTAACTGTGGCAAGCAGGAGCAAAAAAAGCACATAAATAAAGGAATTTAACACTGGTTGGGGGGGGGGGGGGAGAGGGGAGAAATGTTATCTCAATGTGATAACAAGCTTTAACATAGTTCCATATCCAGAAAGGTGTGTGGTGCCACTGTGACTGATTCCATCCTTGTAGAGCCCTGCTTTGGGATGGATGGTGA
>JAABPQ010018454.1:27846-43284 GCA_033439865.1 Alcedo quadribrachys
CTATAACCAATCCTCAATCTGATATACAAATTGGGGCAATTTTTATATGAAAAAGGAAAAAAAATACTAAATTTTAATCAAAGAGGAAGACATTTTATATTTACTATTTAATCACAAATGTTTCATAAGTCAACATTATATATATAAAAAAAGAAACACAACAACAAAAAACCCAACCAAACCCCAACCTCTACAAAATAATGAGATAATTTTCTCTACTTGACAACTCTCTGCGTAGAAGATGTGCATTTCTCCCACATTCAGAACAAGTGCTGTCGTAACTGGGGGGATTTGTTTCCAAAGATGATGAGTCAGTGCCAGTCTCAGATGAGTCTCAGCAGGTCAGTCCTGTCTCCTTGTTGTGTGAGGCTCATCTGTATGGATCTGTTAGGAAATGTGTAATATCTCATCAGTGTCTCAGGTCCATTTACCCACCAAAAGCTTTTTCATATTAGATTATGATAATGAATAAGTTATACAGTGTTAATGAATTTTCTTGCCCGTAGACAACTTGTTCCGTGCTTGTGGAACAGGTTTGTACACAGCCCTAAGCCTGTTGTTGTTTCATAACTGTGGTGGTGATTCTGGCAGCAATGAGAAACCAGGGAGGAGAAAGTAGAACCCTTGGTGGGTAAACAATGAAAGGCATCCCTTGGGAAGCAATACAAGTAGATGTTTCAGCAATAAACCAGAACCAGTAGCAAGTGGTCTACATCTGCTGAGTTCTATGAGAATTACTAGAGGAGTTTGTTCTGCTTAGTGACTGACCTTGTTTGGTAAGGGAAGCTTTGCAGAGTAAGTGAAGCAGTTGTTGCCTGCAGCGGGTCAAGTCACAGTCCAATGGAGGTGGTGAAATTAGGATAGGGCCATGGTGAAAACTCTGGAATGGATGGTAGGAAACAGCTGTCTTCACATGTCTTATGATCTTGGTTTAATCCAGCTTCATTTAGTTGACTTTCTGCTGTTTATTTGGAGGTATAGGATTTTTCTGTGAGGTGACTGAACTTTGATCATCAAGGGCAGGTCCTGCCTGACAAAACTAGTGGCTTTCTATGATAAGGTGACTACCTCCATGGACAAGGATGGCTTGTGGATGTGATCTATCTGGACTTCTGCAAGGCTTTTGACATGGTCCCCCACAACATCCTACTCACCAAGATGGAGAAAGATGGATTTGATGGGTGGACTGTTCAGTGGATAAGGAGTTGGCTGGATGGTCACATCAAGAGGGTGGTGGTCAATGGCTCAATGTCCAGATGGAGAACAGTGACAAGTGGTGTCCCTCAGGCGTCTATACTGGGATCTGTACTATTTAATATCTTCATTAATGATATTGACAGTGGGATAAAAAGATCAAGATCACCATCAACAAGTTCACTGATGAAACCAAGTTGAGTGGTGCTGGAGGGATAGGATGTCATCCAGAGGGACCTGGATAGGCTGGACAGGTTAGCCCAGGTGAACCTTATGAGGTTCAACAAGACTAAGTGCAGGGTCCTGCACCTGGGTCGGAACAACCCTCACTATCAATACAGGCTGGGGGATGAGGTGCTGGAAAGCAGCTCTGCAGATAAGGACTTGGGGGTGTTGGTAGATGAGAAGCTGGACATGAGCCAACAGTGTGCAATTGCAGCCAAGAAGGCCAGTTGTATCCTGGGCTGCAACAAGAGAAGTGTGGCCAGCAGACTGAGAGAAGTGATTCTGCCCCTTTACTCTGCTCTGGTGAGACCTCACCTGGAGTATTGCATCCAGTTCTGGAGCCCTCAACACAGGAAAGACATGGACCTGATGGAGCAGGTCCAGAGGAGGGTCACAAATATGATCAGAGGGCTGAAACAACTCTCCTATGAGGACAGGATAAGGGAACTGGGCTTGTTCAGCCTGGAGAAGAGAAGGCTCTGGGGAGACCTTATAGCCACCTTCCAGTACCTGAAGGGGGCTACAGATCATAGGAAAGAGAGGTTCATCTGCAACCATTGCATGATGCTTTAATTAAAGCACTCTACCACAAAATAATTTGCTTTTCTCTTGCACCTTTCATCCTGAAATCCTCAAATGCTTTACAAACATTAATGGATTAAAATGCTCAGCAATTAAGAATCACAGGCAGAAGGAGAGAAGAAACTCTCTGTAAAGCAGATAAATGTAAAAGTAAAGTTCTTTTAACATCTGTGACAACTGACGTAGATATTAAGATGCTTAACCGTGGCTGCACAGGAAGCTTTTGGGGAAAAAAACCCAACACCAACATTCTTGTTTCCCAGCACTGCACTTCTAGTGAAGACCATATTTTCTTACTAGTAGCAAAAAGAAAACAAATGTCAGAGAAGAGAAAGGGGGGACAAAGTTTGAATAACCAGAAATAAATGGGTCCAAATGTTCATTTTACTTCTAAATTAGTAATTTAGATTTGAAAGCTGAAGAAGCCTCTTCAGTAGCTGGAAATGCCCCGTTCTGCCTTTTGAATGTGGCCTGAATTTATATCCTCCAAAGAAAGAATATGGAACTTGGCATCCCCTCTTCTCTGCCTGTCCCTTGAAGCCTGGTACAGGAAGCTGGTCCTGGCCCCTGGCAGCCTCCTGGCCTGCCTGTAGCCTAGGACAGCCTGTCAATAGCTGGCCAGTGTCAGTGCTGGGAGAAGGAACAACCCAGGGAGCTGAGCACAGCTGCCAGCAGCACAGTTGCCATCTTGCTCTGTCTCTCACTTTTGCCTCAGGAATTTAATGGAGTTCTACTTTTATTTATTTTTTTTTTAAGTGTCACATTCCTTTTATCTTCAAGAGCTTGTCTGTAAGAGTAAAATTAATGGGTAATTTCCATCCAGAGTAAAGAACACAGCAAGCCCCCAGAAGGGCCCCTCTCTATGGGCTTTCTCATGTAGCTTTTAGCTGGTTACTTCCCATGGGCTGTCAGTATCACAGATAACAGCAGTTAGTGCTCCTTTCTCTTTCCACCTTGTACGAGGAAGCTAGACTATCACATTTTGATTAAGAACTATTGATCAGTGCTGGAAAATAAAATATTCCTGTTCCATTTTACTTTATTTAAAGCTTTATGCAAAGTTCTGTGTTTGATCAATAGCAACTATGGAGTAATGAAAACTCTGTTCTGTGCAGAATACTCAAGTAGGTGAATCAAAGCTTGGTTAATATCACTTGATTTTGTCCTTTACTTACCTGGAAGTATCTGTATTTAGTAACAGAGTGTTAGTTAATACAGAGGTTTGAAAAGGCAGATACTTGGCTGTGTTTTTAAAAGCCAAATCTCAGTTGTGTATGGAGATGACTGAGTGCCCAACACTGACTGACCAGAAAAATATTTGTAGGTGTGATCTGATTGTCTGACTCTTCCAATACACAATGAAATGAAAGGGTTTGTGTGTTCTTGTTTTTGTTTGTAAATTGGAGTCAGATTATTGAAAATATAGTTGCTCTTATCTTCCTTTTATAAAATAATTGATGAAGTTATCCAGTCAACTTCATTTAATGGCTGTTTTTGGAAAGGTACAAAATTATGTCATCTGGATGAAAACCAAATCCTTAAGAGTACTTTTAATTTTTCAACATGTGGAAAATGCATTTTGAGGAGGAGAACAGAGTACTTTCTCAATCTAGGTACTTTAAAGTGACAAATATTTTGTCTTTTCTAACTGCTACCCCTAATCTCCATTAAGCTTCTGTGCAAAATTCAAGTGATTTTCTAGGCTTCTGTAAAATAAGGGCTCTTACTCTCCATCTTCTTCATATAGAGAATGGGATAATTTAAAAAGCATTCATGTTTGTCTCAGCAAAAACAGTAATATGGGGACTGAGGGCTTTCTTAGTGTGATCTCTGCCTGAAGGCTGGTAAAAATAGTAAGAACATAAGGGAAAAGGATTCCATATGGAGAAAAAAAAGGTGAAAATCTCCCAAAGATTTTTACTTACTTTCCGTTTAAGTACCAATGTGGTTTCATATGATTTCAGAAGTAGATGTAAAAATAAAATGGCAGAGAACTTTTCAAAAATAATTTATCGACATTTCCACTGAGATGACATTACTCAAGTGCACTGTGAAATGTTAATTGTGAATCCCACACAGAATTCCAGCTAATGATAGCAAAATAATCAACAGAATATACAAAGAATGGGGCAAAAGATAATTAGCATCTAGTGGTCCTATGGTTGTTGCTGCTGGAAGCCTGTGGCTCTGTGCTCACTAGAGCTCTAACTGCGGTGTTAAACAGCCTGGCAGGGCACACTTCACCTGGGTCACCATGAACTGCATCATGGCCCTTGGGTTCAGTTATTGAGACCTGGCTTGGTACCTGATTCCAGATGTATCTGCCTGGTGGAAAGGGGATGATCATGGTCTGGCATATGTGAGGGCACAGATCTGCTACCAAATTCTGCATCAGTGTGAAGTGGCAAAGTAAGCCTGTGATGCTCATCAGCATGGCACGTGGGTGTAATATTCTCTATCTTATTCCTTAAAACCAGTTTTCCTCTTTCAAAGCTTGAAAACTAGCTATTTAAAAAGTAAAGACAGATAAGGGAATCTCCACACTCAAAAAAAAGTGGAATAGATTCCTGGGAGCATTGCTGTTCCCTTGAGGATTTGAGCAGTTGTGACAGCTTCTTATGTCACAGAATCACAGAAGGGTGGGAGTTGGAAGGGATCTGGAAATGATGGAGTCCAGCCCCCCTGCCACAGAATCACAGAATGTTAGGGGTTGGAAGGGACCTAGAAGATCATCTAGTCCAACCCCCCTGCCAGAGCAGGATCACCTGGACCAAGTCACATAGTATCTTTCCTGACCAGGAATTGAACCCGGCCATGGAGGTGGGAACAACAAACCCTAACCACTAGACCACCATGTCACCAGGATCTCCCAGTTCAGGTCTGTCCAACATGAGTCTTACTCCACTTCTGGAATAGTGGAATTTCACACTGGACTGTAGTTGGCCTGATTTCCAAAGTTCTAATTTCCAGTGCAGGCTCCATGGAGAGGTATTACAAGCATGGAAGTGTTTGCACACTTTGACTTACAAGATACTGTTGTAAAAAACATCACTAAATTGCTCTTGGCCATGAGAAAAATTGATTCTGAGGCATTCTGAACATAGTAACTCCAAAGAATGAACAAGTAGGGATTGTTTAAATCACTTTGTATGGTTTTTGTTTGTTTTTATTTTATCTCTGATTGATTTTGCTTGATTGTTATGCTACAATCAGTAAATTATTCCCCATAAAATCCTGATTTCAGGTGATCATTCTTCAGGATGAGGTAGAATGAGTTTCAAGAATTTGCCTAGGGTGGGATGCCACAGGCAGTGTGGAACTTACCAGTGAACTGGGCAATTATCTGTATTGTTTCTAGTTCTATACTTCATAACACATAATAAAATGTAATAAGCAGTAAAATTGTTATCAGAGGACTACAATTCTCCTTCTAACAACTAGGGAACAGGAGAATAGGAACATAGTTGAAGTATTTGCTTATTTTTAATTCTATTGATAAATACATAACTGGAAAAACATTTCCTAAGTGCTTTGTGGATTTATAGTCTTTTAAAAGGAAGAGGTTGGTTAATTATTGGTAGTGTTTTGTGTGGTTGCTTTTTTTTTTGGTTTGTTTTTGGTGGTGGTGTTGGGTTGGGGCTTTTTTTTGCTTGTTTTTTTACTTTTTAAAATTTTGTTTTTATTTTACTTACGAATATACTGAAGAGTGCTCAGAGATTTTGAGCTCATTTCAACAGCTATATTGAATATTTCCAAGGCTTGTGGTAAATCTGCTTCATTTTTAGTGTGTAGGCTTTTACTAATGGGTAGTATCCTGAAATGGCAAATGGAGCCTTTGTCCTGTGCTATAGAAAAAGTTAATTTTCTCTCCTTATGTGAAGTACTTTTTGGTCAGATAATTTCTGATACGTAGATAAGGATTGAATAGGGAGGAAAAGGTGAGTTGGAAATTACTGAGGAATTGTGGCATTCACTCTCAAACCAAGTAGCAGGCCAAGATCAGAACTGACACCCCTGCTTGGGAGGGTCTGACTTCTGGTGGTGCATTTATTAGAGGAAGGAAAACTCTCACTGTCAGAATGGTCCACAAGTGATGTTGAAGCAGTGTGGCCTGTCTGTGTTTTTAAGGCAGCATTCAATGTTGGAGATTCCTCTTACTGATTCCAAAACCTAACACATTTTCTTCTCCTAATTTGTTACTGTTTCTGAACCTAATACATGAGTAAATATATGTAAATATATTGACAAATAAATAATAAATTAAAGTAAATAATTAAAGATACTAAAGGGTTGAGGTGTATTTGTTTCGGGCATCTTCTGACCCATAGGAAACTTGAAACTTCCAATCTTGTTTAGTATCCCTCATTATCACCATCCCTAGTGGTGGTTAAGGAAAGATTGACTGTGGCACTTAGTGCCATGGTCTATCTGGGTGTCGTGGTGTCAGGTATTAGGCTGGACTTGATGATCTCAAAGGTCTATTCCAGCCTCAATAATAATTCTGTGTGTGTGTAATTAGAACTGTTCTTCAAAACTGACACTTTTTGTAGATAAATTAATTAAGCATGTCCAATTCATTGAACCCATGCTAGAAATGGATATTGACAGAGAATTTTGGAAGATATGTGGAATTGCTTTAGTAAAATGAATTCACCATGTTCCTAAAACTAAAATGTTTTATTTGGGGAAAAAAAAAAATTGAAAGGAGTTTGGCTGTGGCTATATATTCTGTGCTGTTAAAAAGAAATGTATGTTGCAAGGTGAAAAATGTGTGGAAATACATACAGATAATACACAGCAAGAACAGCCTTGGTCTGCTCTGTGCAGAGGTCATCAGCCATCCCAGGGTATCTGGTGGTATTCTTCTATACTTTAAATACTTAGAACGACAGCTATACTGGACATCCAGTCACATATGCAAGAAGAAATAAATGATTGTTAATAAAAAATACAACAAAATTAAGAGCTGTAGAGTCTGAAGTAAACCTTTTTTAAACAGAAGTAGTAAAAAACTGTAGTCCAGAAAACTTTTTGGTAGCAAACATTGCTCACCACCCCTGGGAAGGTCAAATCCACTCAGTTGCCCAGCACAGCCACACATCTGTGTGTTCAAAAATTTATTAAACACAGTATTGCAGGGGCATTGCTGTTCAGGCTCTAATGAATATATTTGCATGTGATCACTGATTTTCTCCTTTAGAGTTTTCTCTCTCATTTCCAAGGGCTGTGGGAGCTGGTACACCAGGCAGAGGTTTGTGCAGGCAGGAGCAGTGAGAGGAACAGCTTATTTTGCTACAGGTCTCTTGTTAGCAGTGTCCAGTGTAGACATAAACTGGGAGGTGTGAAGCTGCACTGCTCAGCAGCCTGTGCAAAACCATACTTGAAGGCTTTACACTTTTTAATTGTTGTCCATTCATTTTACTTGAGTTTTTCAACTGTGAAATTATAAAATCATGTTTTGAACTCCTTCAAGTATAGCTCTTCCCATGGGGAGAGGCCTCTGGTGGTGGTTCAGTGTTCCTTGGGAAGAACCCCCTGGACACAACAGCAAACCTATGCAGGGAGTGCAGAGTGCAGTGCAATCTTGGCATCACCTCCTCCTCACAGCTTCTTTGGTTTGGCTCTGGTTTCAGAGCTCAGGGCTAATGTGCCCTTGAAGCATATTTCAGAGTGCTTGGCTTTATACCTGTGAAACATCGATACCATCCTACCTTGGACACTCCAGAAAAGATCAGTTGTTCACAATGTGTAAAACTAAGCAGCTTGTATCCTTCATAAACATCCTTCCAAACGGAGGCAGGTATTTTTTAAAATATTATGCACTAAATGTAATTCTTATTAAAGTACTTGTATTGTGACATTCCTTCCCTAAAAAAAACCAAAACCAAACCGAACCCAAGCAACAGCCTGCTACAAATTTTCTACAAAATTTCTGCCATTCTGTATCCTGTCAGCCTCCTGAACCTTGTGAGTGTCTAAAGCAATCCCTAGAAATTGAAGGAGACATCTGTATAAAAAGTTACATATTTTTGCATTCACATTTGTTGTGTGGGATGAAATCATCCTGTTGAAGTTTTCTGATCTGTAACATTTCCCTAAATATTATATTAAAAAAGTATTTCATATGTGTGGGGGAGAGAGTCAGGTTGCAATTAAGGTGATTGGACTGAAGCTCTCAAATTTTTAATGTTTGTTTCTTGTCTTTATAACAACAGGGAAAAAATCATGTTGGCTTGGAAAATATCAGGAGAGAAGCAGCCTGGTAACAGATTGCAGCACATTTTGCCATTATGGCCCTTGAATTCATGTGTAGACTGTAGCTGGATCAGTTACTTGCAGGTGGCTGTGAGATGAGGATTCCAAATGACTGAAATATGGCAACCAGGTAGCAGGAGGGTTTTTCAGTTTACACCAGAACTGTTCTGGAGATAAAGCATCTTTAGGTGAATCAGATAATGTAAACTCCAAAATTCTTCATATGGAAGTTGGTTTATAATCCACAAATCTTCTTTCCTACTTGGCTGGATACCTGTCAGAAATCTGGCTATTAAAAGACCCAAACAAACAACCTTCATTTTACACAGTATCAGTAGCAATAAATCAATTTCCTTATTAGAAATTGTGATGATCAGAAGAATGGAGAGGCAAAGTGTCCAGTCCTGATGTGCTCCAGATTTACTCTCTACCACGTATGGGCAAGTGGGAAGGTTTTGTAGCTGCATTTGCAATAATAGAAACTGCAGATATTTGGTATAATAAAGATTTAGTTAATCCCATAAAACCTTTAGCGTGAGATAGGGCTGCTGTTAACCCTTCTTGCTGATGTGAAGAACCTTCAAAGCCTGTAAACATGCCAGCAGTAACTGACTGTTCTTGCACGTTCCCTCCAGACACCTTTCACTTCACAAATGTTTTTAGTTTAGAACTCTCATATCTTTTGAAGGCTTGTTTCCCCTTTTTTTTGTTTGTTTTTGGTTTTTTTTTAAATATTTTTTTATCTCCCTCTATTTTCTTCTATTCAGAACATGAATCTGAGAGATGAAAAAAAGACACCAAAG
The DNA here is from genome assembly GCA_033439865.1 of Alcedo quadribrachys. NCBI lineage: Eukaryota > Metazoa > Chordata > Aves > Coraciiformes > Alcedinidae > Alcedo > Alcedo quadribrachys. Next base: position 36,906 of record JAABPQ010018454.1, read on the forward strand.
CTCCTTGACATCAACAGAGATATTAAAATTGCCTTTTGCTTGCTAAAATGAAATCTGCAATAAATAAATAAATAAACAAATTAAAATGCATAAATAAATAAATAGATCATTCAGCATGAGCTACAGCGAACCTATCTGAAAGGCCCCTGACAGTGTTCAGTGCTCTCCACTGAAAATTTTATGAGGGCATATGATTAGTCTGAAGGTTTTTCCCTAAGAATGTCAGGTCAAAAAGACTTGCTAGCCCCTGAATAAAAGCACATACCATTGCTCTCACATTGGCAAGGCTGCATTACACATGCATGACTTAAAATGACAGTGGAAGAAGTCCATAGCACAAATCCCTTTGGAAAAAAAAGTATACTGCTAGTGCTGCTTTTTTCTGTGTTTTCTGTAGGGAGATGGCCCTGATTTGTGATAAATCTAAGGGATTGCGGGCCTAGTTCTAGAGGTTTGGGAAAAAATCAATAGTGCCTATCTCACTATTTCTGCAGGAGGGGTGTTAAGATTGTATCTTCTAATTCCTTTGGAAATGGGGCTATTTCTGTAACCTGAATGAAATAATGGTTTTCCTATATCCAAAGGCATAGGTCGTGTGTATAAACTCTGCATATAAAACACATGTGCCACTATGCATCTCTATTTTAAATCCTGCACAATCATCCACAGATCATACAACCCTGGTTCATTTGTACTGGCTTTGATTTTTTCCCTCAGGTTTATATACCTTCCGTTCCTCCCCTCTCGAGACAACCCCCAGAAGCATGCTGCTTTCTGCTACAACACACTGGCTGTTTTCCCTCCCCAGCTCCATGAATCTTCCACCTGTGTTTATGCATCTCACTGTAACAATGCACATACCTGCAGGCAACTCAAACACATAACTTGGTTGCTTCTGGACACATGGTCTGGATCAGTGTGGGAATGTGTTGCACAGACACATCTAGTGTACCTAGAAATATCCCATACAGGCCGGTGTGCCTGCAAAGCCAGTGGAGAGGCTTACTCCACTTGATGGCTGTCAGGCTCAGTTAAAGGTACAGGAAGAATTAATTGACTGGTAATGCTTTTGACAAAGGCTTCTTTGCCAATAATGGAATAATAGAATCCTACCAATGTCTAGGTTGAAAAGGACCTCCAGAGCTCATCTAGTTCAATCCCCCTGCTGAGAGCAGGGACAGCTCTGGAACAGGCTGCCCAGGGGGGTTGTGGAGTCTCCATCTTTGGCGACACTTAAGACTCGCCTGGATCTGTTCCTGGGTGCCTTGGTCTAGGTGATCCTGCTCAGGCAGGGGAGTTGGACTAGATGATCTTCTAGGTCCCTTCCAACCCCTAGTATCTATGAGTCTATTAATCTGCAACTAGAGCAGGTTGCTCAGAGCCTCCTCAAGCCCCACCTGGAATGTCTCCAGGGATGGGGCCTCAACCTGTTCCAGTGTCCACCACTCTGGTGGGAAAGAACTTCTTTCTTATTTCTCATCTCAATCCACTACTTTCTCATTTCAAACCATGAGTAGTTGAGCTCCTTGTATCCCCATCGCTCAGGCTCCTGTTGCTTTCATACTGTATTTCTGTTAATGGAAGAGCAACTAATCTCAGTGTACAGACAAGTGAACTTGGACTAGGTTTTCAGTAAGTCACAATGCACTCAGGACAGTGTAGGAAAATGCTGTGGTCTTTCCTAGGACAGTATTGGTGTGATAAGTAGTGGACTCTGTGGGATGCAGTTTAGTACAGCTCCCCTTCTAAAGCGTACTGCTGCGTAATTAGGAAAGAACCAACTTCCAGATCCTTACTTTTAGATGATAGTGCAAACTGCAGTTTTGAGCATTGATAGGGCTTGGCAAGGAAACGTTGGAGAGAATTATAAGGAGGTATTTTTTGCCACATTTATGCTCTTTCTGCTAATTAATGTTGCCTGCAACAACATGGCAAGTAGTAGGGAAATAATTTACCTGTCACTTTGATCCACTGTTCAAGAACCCAAAAGATATTTATTTCTCTGGAAAAGTCTTCTTAACTCATTTTATTTAGTGACTTTAGTTCAGAATTTTAACTACTGGAAGTACTGTGTTCCCTTATCCTGTTGTTTTAATCTTGACAAAATCAACATAGGGAACTAGTAAAGCTAAGAATAGTTAATAACTCTGAAAAATGCTATCAGTCAAACAAATCTGTATTATTAATGTATGTTTTCTTGTCAGGATAAGAATTGAGTTTCATGATCCATTGAAGCTATTTGCTACAAGCTACTCTGGTATTTTTTGGAAGAGACTTCATAAAAAAGAAGAGGCACACAGCATTCCTTCAGGGTGTCAGCTCTTGGGGTTGCTGGAGCACCAAGTCCTATACCCAAGCCTCATCCCACCAGGATCCATCCTGCATTCTCTCAGGCCTGAGATCCTGCTTTGATGTTTTAACACAGCATGGGGTGAAATGCAAAGGGACTCTTCCTATCTATGACTAGATGAGTCTATTTAAAGATGAAAAGGTAAGGACTATATTTTTTCATATACTTAAATAGTCGATACAAAATTGTGGTGTGATGTTCTGCCCAGAGGGTTCTCTATCTTGGGAATAGTTTTGCTGTAGTTGAAACCCAAGAATATTTTTCAGCTAGTCTTAAGGACAATGTAATGTTTGCTAGAGGTATTTAAGATACTAGCACAGCCATGGACCTGTACTGACAGCTCCCAATCTGGCAGTCTCTTTGGAATTTGGCCAGTCAAAGAAAAAGAAAAATTTAAATCTGCCAATTGCATGTGACTGTATGCGTGTGATTCCAGAGAAACCTGATGGACAGAAACCACTATGGAAGCTGGAGCATGAGTTCTATTACTGTAGTCTACAGTTTCAACTCATTCATTATAGCATTGCCTTATGCTTATTAGACCCAAATAATATCTTTTTTTTTTTTTTTAAGACTGAGAGCTGTTTCTCAGCAAGGTCCATAATTCTCAGGGATACGGGATGAAGTAAGCAATACTCTAACACCCCTGAGCTAAGAGAAAGCTGCATCCAGGTTTTGAAGGAGGTATGGTAGAGAAGAATAGCTTCTTTGTCATGCTGCCCACTATGCTGTAGATGGTAGACACCACGCTGGCTGGTGCTAACTAGCTGGCTTTGGGACTGTTATCCGCCAGTTGTCTTCTGTTTCTTTTCCTGCTGTTCAGCACGGACCGCAAGCTACCTCTAGAGAGTGAGTGAGAAGAGATGGAATCTCTTTATTACTTTGATGTCTGTAGACAGAAAATAGTTGCAGTGTTTCAATTTTATATCCATCAGCTGTCACCTAATTTAGTGGATACTCATTGATCTCCAGCAGAGAATTTTGAAATTATAATCAATATGAAGATGCCGCAGAGGAATACTAATAAACCTCTTAGGAGCTGGAAATACATTTAATGAATCAGGAGGTTGAGTAAATAATACCAGATGTATGTGGTGGGAGCTGTCTGAATAACTGTGGTTACAGCTCCAAATAGCTCCTAAATAGCCTACAAAATAAAAGAAAAGGAGATTTAGTCATTATTATCAGAGGGTCTGCTCAGGGGACTATATCAACAGCATAAAATATGAGAAACATGAAAGCTCTTCTAGTTTCCCTTTAAAAACCCAAGTGATCATTTGATTTGCTGGCAAACTGTGGATAAGGCTGTCTATGTGCGGTGGGTAAAGACATGGGATGAAAGTAGGCAAAAGAAAGCTCCAACAAAAAGTAAGGAATACTTACTGCAGAGGAAAGTGCATTGCCCAGTTGAAGGCTTGGCAATAAATGCTTGAGTGACTCTTGCTTCACCCACCATATGGGCCAGTGCTATAATTCATCATCTAGCATGGGTCAGGCCACAGAGGTGGGCAGCTGAATAACCTGTATGACAGAAGAGGCATGGGCATTTAGCCCAAGCCTTGTGTTAATTCAGCTCTGACAGTGATCTAGGCTTCCTGGGTGGCCTTGGTCGCATTCTACAACATTTCTGCCTCGTTAACTTAATTAGTAGAAGTGGGTGATATTTATCTGAGGGCTTCATGGGAATGTTATTATGAACTAAGTAAAATTTAAGGAGATGGAATTTCTGTACTGAATCTGGCTGGACAACACCCTCATCCATCAAGTGATGGGGGATTTAACAACCTGCTCTTACTCAGACCTGCAACACACTTAAGCAGTTGTGTATGATCAGCCTGTACCAAGCCATGTGTGTGTCTGTTGGGTGTTGCTTCTAAAGAAGAGAGGTGGTGATGGGCTGGAGATTCCAATCTATCTGGTTTAGGTTAAACAAGTGAGCTAGTGGTTCCACAACTGCTTTGGCAGCCCTCTCTCCATGCTGCCTTTCTGTGGGAGGAGGTGTGGAGCAGGGGGAGCCTGCCAGGGGGTTGACTAGGTGAGCTCTGAGGCCCTTCCAACCTGAATGATTTAGTGATTGAATGATTTGAGGCATCCGCGAAAGTAGAACTAATTTTAAAGGTGTAATTAGGAAACAAACAAAAAAATCAAGTCAGAAGTTTATGACTATTTCTTCCATCCTTGTTGCTTTATTTTTTCTCAGTATCAGAAGATCAGAGGACCTTGTGTCTTGATTACAGGGTATCATCTAGAGGATCAGCATCCAGTGTTTGTGACTGGCTTCTAATGCTAGAGGAGGATTGCACATGGAAGTTCTGCTGTTCCCACAGCACAGAAAGCACAGAAGGTTTGGTGTTCCCTGGAAATGTGCTGCTTACAGGCTCCAGGGTGGACACACACAGGTGAACCCCAGTGTGCTTTTGCACATTGTCCTGCCTGCAAGAAGAGTTCACTCTGCCCCTGACAGCTGCCTTGTTCAGAGGCAATTTACACAGAGCAGGAACAGAGGCACAGGGCAGGTGATTTGCTCTGCTTAGAGCAGAAGTTTATTCCCAGCCACCATCTTTCCTGAAGGTGCCTTGGGCCATGTCAAACATGCCACCAGTAGAATTGCCCTGGTGGACTGAATGTGGCCCATGGGCTGTAGATGGAGGATACAGATGCTGTGCTGCCTTGTCATTCCCGTTGCAATATCAAACGCCCAAGCAGCAGGGAGAACAGATTCATAGAATCATAGAATGTTAGGGGCTGGAAGGGATCATCTAGTCCAACCCCCTGCCAGAACAGGGTCACCTAGACTAGATCACACAGGAACAGATCCAGGTGGGTTTGGAATGTCACCAGAGAAGGAGACTCCACAATCTCTCTGGAAAGCCTGTGCCAGGCTCTGTCACCCTCACTGTGAAAAAAAGTTTTTCCTTGTGTTTACCCTAAACCTCTTGTGCTCCAACTTACTCCCATTGCCTCCTGTCCTCCTGTCCTATCACTGGATGACATTGAAAAGAGATTCCCAAAAACTTGAACTCTTTGCATACTTCTGAGCTCTGTGACAGGCAGTATTAAAAATAGAAGGTGAGCTCCACAGGGCAGCCCCTTTGCAGTAATTCCTCCCAGCAGATGAAGTCATGCCCACTGACCACTGCCCGGGAGCTGCCTGTCCCCGGCAGCAGGAGCCAGCACCACAGCTTAAAAGGATGTCAGGGGTTGGTAGGTCATTGGCCCGAAGGAAGGGGAGGGGGAGGGAGCAACACTGGAAAATAACCACAAAGAAAACAAGCTCTTTTTTTTTTTTTTTAATTGATTGGAAACTTTAAAGAAAAGATTTATGAACCTCTGGGTTTATGAAACCTCCTGGTGCTTTGGAGTTTGCTGCTGGTTCAGTTTGGCAGTTCAAAGTTAGGTGGTTGTTTCCCTCCATTAAAAAGGGAAAAAAACCCCAAACAACCAAAACATGTTTAGAACAGTGTAATTCCACATGTGCACTGATGGTTTAAAACTCACCATCCTTTAGCCTTCAGCTCAACTTGTAAAACTCAGGGAGATTTAAGGGAAAGGCCGTTGTGCTTGCAGGGAAACTTTGCCTCTGCAGCCCCTGTACTCCCCTGGCTGTCTGCTCAGTGTCCTCCTCACTGCAGTGCGAATTCGTGCTGTGTTTGACAGTTACTCACCTCTGACCCCAGCTCCATAAAATGTTTAGGCTGAGGATGCACAAGAGGAGCTCTTAGACATGGTGGGTGGGGGGTTTTTTGAGACAGACCCCTCATCTTTCCCCCTAGCCCATAATAGCAGCATTCAGCCTGAAGGTTTTGCTCACTCAGCAGTTCAGGTCGGGGATGCTACCTCTAGGATCAAAAGAGAATTGAGCTCTGTGGGTCTCAGCCTGGATTCATGGCAACCACACAGTCTAAACTGGGCTCTTGCGGGGGGGGGGGGGGGGGGGGGGGCGGGGGGGCGGGGGGGAGTTCCGGGGGGGGGGGGGGGGGGGGGTGGGCGGGAAGGGTGGTGGTGTGTGAGGAGGATGTATAGTTGTTT
>JAABPQ010018455.1:0-10272 GCA_033439865.1 Alcedo quadribrachys
AGAGAGGCTGTGGAGTCTCCTCTGGAGAGATTCCAAACCCTCCTGGACACTGTGATCTGGGCACCCTGCTGTGGGTGACCCTGCTGGAGCAGGGGGTTGGATGAGAGGGTCTCCAGAAGTCCCAACTGCTACCAGGCTGAGGTTGTGTGACACATAGCTCTGTCTGTAGAGACATATTTGTTTTAATCTCTTCTTTGAAATTTGAGGTCTTGTCTCCTTTTGTCCCCTCTGTAAAATTCATGTGTTGCTGTATAACAGTATGATGGACAAAACTGCCTCTGCCCAGTGTTGGGCAGCTTTAGGTAAAGCAGTGAAAGTTCAGAGATGAACGTTGCTCCAGTATTTAAATCTCTTCTTGGAGAACCCACGTCGGCAACGACCCGGTTGATGTGGCTTTTCTTCACTGCTGCACCTTTCCCTCGGGTTACCTCGTAAGCTTTTTATTACCCTGGAGGGGAAAAAAATAAACATATATACCTTTTTAGCTCCGAAGATAAGGTCTGAGACAAGCCTTAAACAGGCAGAAGTAATTGGGGTTTGCTGCAGGCACGTTACAGGCTGCTGCTGCTCTCGGGATTGGCTCCGTGGGAGTTGAGCTTGATAATTATTTTTCCCAAACAACAGCAACAGCTCAAGGACACAATGGAAAAAAAAAAACAACAAAACCCAAACAAACAAACAGCAAACCATCTTGAGGAAGCCAGGGGAAGGTTTCCAGCATTGCCACCACGTTTTTTATCACACGTTTTGGATGTTTTCCTTTGAAAAGGCAACCGCCCAGCTCTGCCGTCGGCGGCGGCTCCCCGAGGAGCAGGCCTCGGCTTCTGCCCTCACCCTCACGGTGGGGCTGGCAGTGGAACTCCAAGGCTTGTTCCTCTGAAAACCTTCAAAGCAAACCCCTGGAAGGCAGGGCAGGTGAAAGCAGGATTTTGAGGTGGTCTTTCAGTGGTGTGTTTGAGCTGTGACCTGCCCAGAGGAGGAGGCCGAGGCGGGCCATGGGCTGGGGGATCCCCTCGAAGGCCGCAGGCAGAGGAGGGTTTGATTTCTTCACCCAGCCATGAACTTCTCCGTTTGAACCAATGTGTTGGAGGAATAAAAACACTTCCTAAACAAAACATACAGTGGAGCTGCCAGTTTATACACCTTAATTTGAGCAAGCCAGGCAAACACCACCTGTGATTCCTCCTTGCTGGCACTCGTTTCATCTCGAGTTGTAGCACGCTGTGGTGATGGGCTGTGCTGCTGGAGTACTGACACAGGCTGAGCCACAAGGCCGGTTTGAGGGTTGTTCTTTTATTCTGCTTGTCTGGGGGTTGTTCTTTTATTCTGCTTGTTTGGGGGGTGGTTCTTTTATTCTGCTGCTTCTCTTTTCCAGACAGGCTCCTCCAACCGCAGTGCAGCTTGCCCGGGCTTGCCCTGCGCGGAAGGAGGAGGGAGCTTGGAGGCTTGAACAAGAGAGAAAGGGAATCGTTTGGGGAGTAGCAGACGCCAGGGACGGAGGTTATTCTGTAGCCCTGTGTCCGTATGCTTTTGGGTTTCGAATCCCCGAGGGGGAAGGGAGGAAGCGGGAGCAGGACGGGGAATTCCTGCCGCGGGGAGCAGCTCGCCCAACCGGCTTCTAAACTGACCTCGGGGAGCAGTCACAAGCAGAACAAAAGCTCTGCTCGCTCCAGGACAGCTCTGCAAACGGCTCTGAAGGTGCAGGAGGTGTAGAGGAGGAGTTTAAACACCGTTTATAAAGCAAATAGCGTCCTCCGTGCGTGCAGAAGCGAGTCGGGGGTGTTGTGCTGCTGCTCTCAGGCTGTTTCTCCGGTGTCTGGAGCCTGGTTTTCTTTCCAGCACTCCTGATTCCCCGTGACATCTCAGGGCTGGTACATTAACTGCTGTCTTTACATCCTCCTAATACTCCCCCGATTGCTTAACTGCTCCTCGAGAGCTCTTGAGAACGTCAAAAGAAACAGTAGAAGTGGGAAATTGCTTGGCCAGTCCCCCTCCCACCCTTGCTTCTGCGACTTAAACAGAGCTTTGATAGCAGTGTTGTTCTAGAAACAGATGTGCCTGAAACAGAAAAACTGCTGTGGAACCTCTTGTGCAGTCGGTGGAGAGCTCACCCTTTTTGGGAAATAATGGACAGCCCTGGTCATCGTGCACTAAAATGAGTTTCCTTTCTCTTTTGTTTTTTGTTTTCCTTCTCTTTCCAGACTTTATATTCAGAGCACCTATTAAATTAAGCAAACCAGGGGAACTCCGAGAAGAATATGAAAGCCAGCTGAGGAAGGTAGGATATTCTGTGCAATTGCAGTTTTTCTTCCAGAATAACTTGGATTTCCTGCAGGAATGTCATCCTACCTCTAAGAAAACTCCAAGAGTTTTTTTAATCCTTCTCCATAACAAAGGTCATTTATTCCCCTTGATGCTGTTCAGCCAGTTCAGGAGAATGTTGGCAGTGCTGGAGTGTGTAGAAGCTAGATTTTGCTGTCTTAGGCTGCCTTCCAGAACATGGAAATGGACCTTCCTTGGTGGACCTTGAGTGGCTGGTTGGTCGTACAGGGTTTGTTGGAGGATTGGTATTTGTGGTTGTAATTCCATAAAGGCTTGTGCAGCATAAGGCACCTCCTGCAGCAACAGTTTCCTTCCCAGAAACTATTCCAAACTAGAATTTTCTGTCTTAGACAAGGAAAAAAAAAAAAAAAAAAGAGAAGGGAATAAAAGCTTTTCAGCTATTTTGGAGTTAGGGACTTGGGAAACATTTTCTGTGCTTAAAACTGGATTTTTTCTTGAACTAAATCATTTAAATACTTCCAGTGGCCAGTCATTTATGGAAGTTGTCTACTTTTAAAGTGAGAAGCAGCACAGTAAAAGCCATGACAGCTACAACCAAATGGATCATGATTTCCATTGCAGCCCCTCTCAGGAGAGTCTCTTGAAACTTGCTCAGACATTCTTGTTGCCACTTATAGGCATGACCTCTGTTGTCCCAGGTCCTCTTTTGGGACCTGCTGCCCATCCTGCTGAAGTAACATGGACTCTGCCCTGCTGCTGGGGATTCTAGCAACAGATTTATTCACTGATTCAGGGCCTTGGTCTCTGTGAAGGTGTGTTGCTTGGAGATGGGGCCAAGCTCTCAATGATTAGTGGGAAAAAGAGGAGGTGGGGACAGTGTCACTGAAGAATTTTCTTGAGGCTTTTACTTGAAGACCACAGTGACTGTAGAAAGGGTGGGAAGCTGATGTTTAATTAGAAAAACAGCCTTGTCTGCTGAGCAATGCTAAGTAGGGAAATGTCTCTTAGAATATATTTAAGGTAAATAAATAATCTGAGAAATGAATGAGGAGACAATGGAAAAATCACAGAATCCCAGTGTGATAGGTGTTAGAAAGGACCTCTGGAGACCCTCTCATCCAGCCCCCTGCTCCAGCAGGGGCACCCAGAGCAGGGTGCCCAGGATCACAGTGTCCAGGAGGGTTTGGGATCTCTCCAGAGGAGACTCCACAGCCTCTCTGGGCAGCCTGGGCCAGCCTCTGCCACCCTCACAGCAAAGAAGTTTCTCCTCCTGTTCAGATGGAACCTCCTGGGTTCCAGTTTGTGCCCAGTGACCCTTGTCCTGTTGCTTATTCACATAAAAATCAATTTTATTCATTATCTGAAATATGCAATACTGTGCTTAGCAATTGAATTTCTTTTTCACTGTAACCTTCAGGGTATCTTTGGCTTAAAGAAGAGATAAAAAAGAGTTCATAAAACTTTTATAGGAGCATTACATCTGTGCAGGACAAAGCAGGTACTTCATCACTGCTTCTTAATCCTGAGCACTCCATTACTGGACACTCTTGAAGCACAGTCAGATTGCAGCTGAAGAGGATTTATCATCTTCCTCTTGGCTTCAGCAAGAAGATGCCACATGCCATCCATTCTTACTTCCCCACCAGGCAAAAAGAAGGATTTCAGCACATTTCTGGCTTTTGGGACATGGTTTTGTCTAGTTCCTGTGCTCACAGGCTGATGGGAGAGAGGTTTCTTCCCCCTGACTCACTCCCTGTGAACCTTGCCTGAAAAAGTTGGTGTGAGCTGGAGGATTTTTTCATTCCTGAGAGGAAAGGCCATCATAGTTTTGCTGACAAATGATGCACTTGATGATTTTTTTTCCTTATTCTGGGCAAAACTCTGAATGTTGCCACTTGCTGAGAGCTTCTTGGTGTCTCTGAACTTCTGAATGAGGCAGGAGGAGATGAAAGCTCAGGTTTTGGAATCAAAGCTTGTGTGTAGCTGGGTTTCCCTCTTGTGTGTGGACACAAGAGGCTTCACCTCAGCTTCCCTGCCTATGGGATGGGGATAACCCTTGCTGGCTTTCCTCCTGAGGGAGGCAGAGGAACATCCAAAAGCTTTTAGATGTCCCAGATGAGAGGTGGTTTATAACTCCTAGCTCTTGACATGCTTCCCAGCCTTTTGCAGTCCAAAACAAAGTAGTTACTGTAATTACATCCTGAAGAGTTTTTATTTGGATAATCTTATTTTCTCAGCTGTCTTTCAGAAGGAGATGAAACCTTGGCTGCCTGGGCAGGATAGCAAGATTATTCCCCCCCTCTCTCCCCCTCTTTTACACAGCACACTCAGTGCTCTTGTATTTCAGAGTTTTCCAGAGGAGGATATGATTTCTGGGTGCTAAACCCAAACTCCTCCTTTTCAGCTTTCTCTCACAAGCCATCTAGTGCTTGTAATCACAGGCAGATCAGGAAGGGAAACTCCTACCTGAGGCATGTGCTGACATGCAGCTTTCCAGCAGCTGGGGTAGGTAGTTGGAGCAGCTCAGGGAGTGAGAGGGCAAAGCCAGACATTTTATGGAGCAAAGAGAAAGTGTCAATATCAGATTTTTTGGCAGTGAATGTCAGTATTGAGAACAACAGTCCTGAAATTCTCAGTTCTTCAGCAATTGAAGAGCAAAAAAAAAAATGAGCAATTGCTTGGACAGCATTTTTTTTCCCTGCAGTCCCAGTATCTGGAACATCACAGACAGATTAAAATGTCTTTTCTGGTTGCAGCAGACAGTCCTGCATCCAGTATTGCAGAGATGCTGCTCAGATAATGCTCCTTCTCCCAGGGTAGGTGTTTCACACCAGCTTCTTCCTGGCACAGAATTGTGATAATTTACATGAGGCTACTTAAAATGTGAAGAGATTTTTATTAGTACAGCTTTTATGGTTAGAGTTTGCTTTTCTTTGCAACCTGAGTTCTGGACCTAAATTCCTTTTTGAATCCTGTTAATGAGGATTCAATTCCTGTTGCTTTTTTTTCCACTGGGCACTGTCAGCAGAGCTGGTGCTTGAACCTGCCATGAACTGTGCCATGGGTTTGCCCCTAATCCTTAAATATTCCAGTATGTTGTTACATATGCTTGTGGCTTTAGGTCTGGGAATGGAGTATAATTGTCTGTTAACCAAAACAAATTAAGATTTCATATAGCTTGCTTCCAAGTGAGAAACACAGAAGGGACACAAGTGTTGGGCAGAGTTTCAGCTGGCTCAAAAAAAAAAAATAAATAATCTGTGTGATAAATCTTGATGTGAGCTTGTTTGTCAGATCCTTTAAAAAAAGGCTCCTTAAAGTGCAGCAGTGTTGGTCATGAAATGCACAGCAGACAATTCATCACATCTGCATCACCTCTATTAGTCAGACACTGGGTAGCTATTGTTGGAGATTATTAATAGACCAGGAATTTAAAGATGCATCTTCAAACAGCTCTGAAGGAGACATCAAGCCAATCTCTGGGAACACTTGTTAAACACTCAGCAATCAGCCAAACTGGTTTTTCTTTCCTGTTTTCTACCTTCTCATCCCCATCTCTCTCTTCATCATTTCTGGTGGACTCAATCTTATCTTTTCCAACCAGAGTAGTTCTGTGATTCTCCTTTTGTAGAGGGAAGGAATGTGAGGACATTGTAGAAACAAACCAGTCTTGACATGATTGTGAGAAAGAGCCAGTGACTCTGCTCTGGAACAGAGAAATGAAGACAGCAAATTAAATGATGTGGCTTGATGCTCAGAAAATCACTTGTTGGCAACCAGTTGTAGGGCTTAAAACTTAAAAAGTTTTCTCTTTTGTCATTATTTCCAGCTGAGAGAAGAAAAGCTCCAAGAAGAAAAAGCTTCAGAGGATCTGCTTCAGAAGTTCATTCTAGATGACATGGAAGTAGGAAAAAGGAAAATGGAAGAACAGCAGAAAAAAGATGAATCTGTAGTGCTTAAAATGAACCAGGAGTGTGTAAGTGAGCTCGTGTTTCTCCTTCCTGCCAACATCAGACTCTGGTGCTGCTGAGACTCAGTCCTGGAACAAGACCAAGGCCTTTACTAGCTGAGCAGCTCAGTGGAACTGAGGGAGCTGTGTGGGATTAGCTGATTGATTTCTTTATACTCTTGAAGGCTGTGAGCTAATAGATGATAAAGACTGATGTCAGTGAGACCTGTCTCAGGTTTGCAGGTGTCCCTCTAGGAGTTTGTCACTGCTTTTACCCAGTGTGCTTGGGACTGAGCTTGCAGCTCTTCCAGACCTAGCAGATAAATCCACTGAGGTGCCTGCTCTGCTCTGCTCTGCTTTGTGTGGCCTCTTCGGGCATCTCTGTGCTTATCACCTCATTCTTTTCTTGATTGCCTTCAGTTTCCTGAACGTCTCTCAGATTCAGAGAATGAGGAACCATTCCAGGGCAAACAAACACATCGATCAGCTTTTGTTTCCAAGACCAGTGCCTACTCCTTTGCTTTCCTTTCAGGGTAAGATGCTGAGCTTTTATTGAGGTAATTAATGCCTGTAAATTGAGGTAATTAATGCCTGTTAAAGTTGTTCTTTCGATTGTTGTTACAAACATGCCTGAGATCCTTTAAAGTTAATGAAAACAGTTGTTTCAGTTTAAAATGAGAACATTTCTGGGTTTCTAGAAGAGACTAGAAATTGGTCAGTGTAGCCTCTGCCTGATGAGCTCCTGCAAAATCCTGGGGGTTAACGAGGTGGTTCTCCCACGAAGCAGAAAAATCATTGCCTATAGATTTAAATGGAAAAACCACTAAAATACAACATTCTGAACTCAGGAATGCCAGATCCTTCCCCAGCACAGAGAGAGCACCAGCTCCAAACTAAAAGCTCTTAGAAGTGGCTGAGTAACTGAAGTGTGAGAAGGGTTTTCTGTAGCTGTGTTAGGAGCTCTCACCTTGATCAGTTAGTTGTGGGTGGAGGTGTCAGTGTGTTGAGTGTGGATCCCTTGAACACGAACCAGGGCTCTGCAGCACATTCCAGGATTCCTGGATCCCTTTACCCCGAGGGTGTAGGAAACAGCAGTTGCCTCCCCCACGGGGAGCTGCTGCCAGGGCTGTTGGATTGGTTGCTCCTGAGGTCATGAAGTTGTTTCCACCCCTCTGCTTTTCAGGAACCTCACCACCAGGGTGGAAAGGAGTCGGAGCTGCAACGACACCGTTCAGGAGAGATCAAAGAGCAGGCAGAGAGCAGCCCCAGCCAACAAAACAAAGGTACTGGGCTGCTTGTGTGAACACAGGGATTCTGTGGGCAAACGTCCTTATCTGGGCTTACACAGCACTGCTGATCTGGAGATACACAATAAATACTGTGTTGGTGCTGCTGCTGGGGCTGGGGTTATCACCACGGGGCCAATCATTTCCTCACAGCTCACAATAAAAACCTGCTAGGTTAGAAATTACTAAGCTGAAAAGCAAACAGCTCCCAGAGTTGTTTGTTGGCATTGGTGGATAACAGGGAGTTGGAAGGGGACTCATCATGCTTTTGTTTTGTAGCTGGTTTTCTTGTCGAGGTTGAATCCCCAGCTGATTAAAAAAACAAATCTTCAATGAATTTAGGAAAAAAATAATATAAATGTCCTGGTTGGAAGAGATCTTTCAGATCAGCAAGTCCAGCTGTTAACCCAGCACTGCCAGGGCACCACTGCCCCATGGCCCTCAGCACCACAGCTCCATGGCTTGGAAACCCCTCCAGGGATGGGGACTCCACCACTGCCCTGGGCAGCCTGGGACAGCCCTGGACAGCCCTTGTGGGGAAAAAATTGTTCCTCATGTCCAACCTAAACCTCCCCTGGGGAAACTTGAGGCCATTTTCTCTTGTTCTGTTGCTTTTTCCTCGGGAGAAGAGACCAACCACCACCTGGCTGCAACCTCCTGTCAGGGAGTTGTGAGTGAGGAGCCCTAATTAATTAACTGTATGTGTTACCCTGTGCAACAGGCCTCTCCATTCACTGCACAGATAGCTTCAGGATGAGCAGTGACTGTGAAGCACCACTGAAAAGCTGAGCCAGAGGGGTTTTCAGGCTTTTCCAGCAGTAATTGCTGGTACCTTCAGCTCTTTGGAGATGACCTTTGCCAACAGCCTCCCTTCCTTACTTAAGACCTGCCTGGATCTGTTCCTGGGTGACTTGGTCTAGCTGATCCTGCTCAGGCAGGGGGGTTGGACTAGATGATCTCCTAGGTCCCTTCCAGCCCCTAATATCTGTGAATCTGTGATTCCTTGTGCCTGGCAGCACCACTGACACATTTTTCACTCTGACTCTTAATCTCTGCCTGAGCACCCTGCTCTCAGCAAGGGGGTGACCTCTAGAGGTCCCTTCCAACCCAGACACGTCTGTTGCTTTTTCTCCACGGCTGTCCCTCTGAGCTGCGGTGCACTTTCCTTGCAGGTCAGCAGCACGCCAGCGCCGCTGGCCGGGGTCCTGTCGTGCAGCCAGAACAACCGCTGCCTCTCCGCCCCGGACCTGTCTGCAGACAGGCGCCTGCTTCTCAACCCCGCCTCTTCCCTGTCGAGCCTGCACAAGCCCGAGAGATCCATCAGCCCCGAGAGCAACGACAGCATCTCGGAAGAGCTCAACCACTTCAAACCCATCGTCTGCTCCCCGTGTACCCCTCCAAAGAGGCTCCCCGACGGCAGGGTGCTGAGCCCTCTCATCATCAAGTCCACCCCGAGGAACCTGAGCCGCAGCCTGCAGAAACCCACCACCTACGAGGCCAGTCCTAGGATACTGAAAAAATGGGAGCAGATCTTTCAGGAGCGCCAGATCAAAAAGACTCTCTCCAAAGCCACCCTCACGTCCTCGGCTTCGGAGCCCGGGGAAGACGTCGTTCCTCACACCGCCAATTCCAGCGGTGGCGCTAAGGAGCAGCCTCCGCTGAGAGACCATCACCTCCCTCCTGATGCCGCCGCGGAGCCTCGCCCCGAGCAGGAGTTTTTCCCTTCCATCGGTGAAACCAGGATGGGGGGAGGGAATGAGAAGAGCAGAGCCCCGACGGCGGATGACGGCGCTGCCGAAGCGGCTGCCAGGTCGAACGTCCCCTCCCTGAACACGAGGGTGCCCGAAGTCCCCGACCTCAAAGTGAACACCTTCGTGGACAAACCCTGCCTGGCCCTGGGCCCGAAAGTACTGACCAGGAGACTCATGGGTGTCGGTGCCCCCCTGCCTGAAAACAGCCCGCTGGGGGTCGCCGTCAAGGGCAAAAAGCAGCTGAAATGCCTGAACAACAGCGAGCTGATCAACGTGCAGAACAGCACCTGCAGTTCCGTGGAGAACATCCTGGGGGAGCAGCCCCCTGCCCTGCGCCGGGGCCGCAAGAGACGCTGCAAAACGAAGCACTTGGAGCACAACGGCTCCGTCAAGAGACTGAGGCACCCGGCGGGGGAGGTGGGTTTGCCCGCCGAGGTCCGGGAGGTGGAGCAGAAGCTGCAGCAGGAGGAGGAGGACAGGAGGTTGGCCCTGCACCTGCAGAGGATTTTCGACAGCGAGAACAGGACGGTGGACAGGAGGAAAGTCCGAGTGGATCGCTACCTGCTGCGCTCCAAGACCACCCTGGGTGCCAAGTAGCACTCGGAGGGAGATGTTGCCTTGCTAGAGGACCATGAGGTTCAGCAGGTTCTCTCCTAGGAGAACTCTTTTCTGTCGTTTTTGCCACCCAAGGCAATTGTTCTTTTCCTTTTTGGTGGTAAGACGTTCGGAGGTCCAGTTCAGGGAGAAGCCAGAGTCCTTTCAGATTCCCCAAAACAAAAAAGAGAGAGAATGAGAAAAAAAATCCTCCAGCTTTCTGGTGCATGGTCTGAAAGAAGCAGCCCTGTGAATACACTGTGATGTCTGCACGTGCAGTTGGTGACACTCCCCAGCTAGATCACACAGTGTCAGGGGTTGGGAGGGAGCTGGAAGATCATCCAGTCCAACCCCCCTGCCAGAGCAGGGGCACCTAGACCAAGTCACCCAGGAACAGATCCAGGTGGGG
>JAABPQ010018458.1:0-14859 GCA_033439865.1 Alcedo quadribrachys
GAATAAAGGCATCTAGTTTGTGGGTGCCACTGCTTCAGAAGTGATCACTCTGGTACCTTGCAATGCTACCTATTGAAGTGCTACCATTAAAGGAAATGAACCACTCATATCTGCATCCAGCCTGGTATATAACCCACCCTTGCACCTGGTTGCAGCTCAGCACAGCAGCACCTCCCAACAAGCTGTCAACGAGATACTTGACTGGAGACATCAGATGCTTTTGCTTCATTACTGCTGCCAACTGCCTGCAGGTTCCCTACAAAGCCTTTACACCTAATAGCCCTTCCTACCAGCTCTCTTTTTTTGCCTAAAGTGCCAATTGTTGGCACTTGTCTAAAACAGTGCTAATGTTCTAATAAATATGATTATACAAAAGTGGTTTGTCTCTTCACTGCATAAGATAACAATACTACTATGGGCCAGAGATAAATATGTTCTCTTTGCCACAAAGAAGGGCTTTCCTGATAAACTGAGAGTAATAAACTGAAATGAGTAGAAAGTGTTACAGATCCACTGCTGGATCGTGTTTACTGGATTTATCCTGATGGATGAGGTTAAATAAGGTCTGAAATTTTGCCTTCTAGTTAATTATTATGAGCTAAATGTGAAAGAATAAATGTGAAACAACATTTCAGTCAGTGGGAGGAAAAGAAGCTGAATTGGAACAGAGGGAAATGGCAAATAAAAGCAGAGAGGACAATAAGATCTGATGAGAACATGGATGCCAAAGGATAGTGAGCAGGGCAGGATATGCAGCTAGCCTTGATGGACTCATGTTTCTTCATTTTATCTTCTAGCAATTGGCACATGGGGCTGAGGAAAAGAAATACACTGATTCTGGGATTGTTTATCATTTATTAATGACTATCATCTCCTCATAGTCTGCTTCTTGCTGAAAACTGCAGGCTTACAACTGAGAACAATTTCTCTTCTAGACCCAGCATTTGGCAGCAGCAGCCCCATTTGCAGCTTGCAGGATACATCCATCTCTCTCCAGAAACTCACATCCTGTTTCACATACACTTGTCAGTTCTGGAGACCCAGCACGATCAGGAGCTCAGCTCTTTGCTTCAGATACTCTTAAGGATGAATCACTGAAGCTTTACCTAACAAATCTGAATGTCAACTTCTTCAAGTTAGCAAAAAAAAATTAAGAAAACCCATAATCTTGTAGCTTGTACCCATTATCCCTTGTCTTTTCCATGTGACTCCTTGTAAAATGGGATTCTTCATCTCAGTGTCCACCTTTTCTTACTGGTACATGGTAATAAGGTCTCCCCTAAACCTTCTTTTCTCAAGACTGAACAAACCCAGTTTTCTTAGCCTTTTTTATTTTCATATGTCAGGTCTTCCAGTGCTCTCATCACCCTTGTGGACCTTTCTCCAGACCCTTTCCAGACTGTCTGAATCTTTTTTGTATGGCAGGAAGGAAAACTGACCACAGTGCTCAAGGTGTGGTCTGCATGTGATTGAACCACACAAAACCCTACAATGATGGTTTTGATGGGGGACTTTGAACTGGCTGATGGAATAGCAGGTGAATTCACACAGAGAGAAAAAAAAATGTCACAAGAATGGGTAGCAATTTCCTTTGGGCCAGATTTGTACTTAACTGACATGTCTATGCATAACAAAAGGCCTAGATATTAAACCATCTGTTGCCTCTGCTGAGTGACAATGCAAATTACTTCTGACAGCAATTCAAAGGTGCTTCAGTTAAGCACCCAAAACTGTGCAGCTCTTCACTAAAAAAAAAAAAAAAAAGCTGGTGGTTTCAAAACATTGTGATACTTCCCTAATCTCAGAAATCACTGACAACCTGTCAAAGAGTCAGCATCTAAGTCTCTGCACTAATAATTCTTTAACCTGCTAGAGAAAGTGCTATATACTCACCTTCCTCTTAGGAAATAGTAAATCTTTGGCAGCTAATAACACCTCTTGAATGTATTTACAGAAATTGTCCAATCTGACCCTCTCCAGAAATGTAGTTTCTGTAAGATGCTTTTGAGAGTGCTGGGATGGTGCTGACTGGTAAATCACTATTCTTTCACTGTTAGCCTGTACTTGTAAACAGTGACCCAAAATAGAAACATGAGTGTTGTTTGAACTGTTAATATTTGCTACAAAGCAGTTCCACAACTAGGGGCAGATCCCACAGCCTCTGCTCAAGTGAATCATCTCTCTGCATACAAGTGATGCTGTCAAGTTCAAGATCCTGTCTGTGCAAGGCTTGAGGACCAGAGTCATTGGCCACCCATAGTCTGGGACATGGGGACAAAGGTGGGGATGGCTCTTGCATTGCTGATCTTCAGTGTACCTGTGAACATGTTCAGCAATGTACTGTGTGGGAAGTGTGTGGGAAGAATGTAAAAATGGTGAAAAATCAACATTAAATTAAAAGGCCTGTTCCTGCAGGTAAACTTACTCCATCAGAGTTGGACTGTGTATAAACCACTTCCTAGAAAGAGTCATTAAAATCAAAGTCAAGTAGCCAGAGGTTAAAAGAGCTCAAAATTTAGGCTGCCCACACAGCATTATTTCTGCACATCTATGTTTCTGCATTGCAATAGAGCCTTGAATGCCATAACTACACAGCATTTAGCTGCTTTTCCTACAGGAAGGAGGTCCTTGTTGTCATGCTGCCTGTGTAGGTGTATGTCTGCTTGACAGTTGTCCCTCCTCCTTAGCTTTTGAAACCATCCACTGGTTTCAACCAAATCTCAAAGATACTATGCTGCCATAAATACACAGAAATTGCAGGCACAACTGAGGAAAGAAATCCTGCTAGAGATCAATGGGAGAGAGCAGTGTAAACCCAGTCCTTCCTAGACACCTAGAGAAGCGACCTGAGGGATGAGAGAAAAATACTCCAGGTATGAGAAAAGCCTCAGCAGGTCTCCATGCTTTATTAAACACTTGATAACGGTCAAGGTTTACCTTCTGTGTTGGTTCTCTGTCACAGAGAATCCCACAACCAAACAGCAGCTGCTATCCAAAATGAGGTTTATTGCAACCAAATTTGCCCAGAGCTCCCTCTGACTAAATACAAGCTTGGATATCTGTTGGTAATTAACTACTATGCAACAAATACCCAAACCTGAAGGAAAGATGAACAATGTTTGGATGCTGCTTCCCTTCTAGAGAGGAGTCTCTTGAATAAAAAAGTGAAGTGGTGCTTCTTTCAGGCAGGGGCTGAGAGCAAAGGGCAGGCTGTGCTGCACTGGGGCTTGTAGCTATGGACCAAAGTTGCTAGCCAAAGATGATCACTGATTTTGAACTAGTGCTCAAACCCCACAGTGTCCTGTGGGACAGAACTAAAGAACTTCTATGAAGCATGTATTTTTTATAAACTAGATCTAGCTGCACAGTACCCCTCCTATTTCTGTCCTGGAAGCTTTTTTAGAGACAAAGGTTTAAACATAAGGATTTTTAGGTATGTGTAATAGCTTGTATGAAGCCAGCTAACATAGCTGGGGAAAGCAGGTACTGTTTGGGGCATACACGCTGCTCAGGAAAGGTGCAGTGAATTTCAAACCTAACTGCACATGGGGAACAATTCCTCTGGGTTTAATTAGACCTGTGCCTGAGCTAGACATCTGACAGATGCCATGGAATATGAAGATGATGTCGGTGGTTATCTCCTAAGGGGAAAAGAGAGGCAGGTAATTTGTAGGATAATAGTAGCGTAATGTAAAGCACTGAGAGACTAGTGGGAGTGGTGGAAAGAGGAGGATGGTAATGTACTCTAAAACATTAATATTCAGCACAGTGATGAGACACAGTACCCAGATTTACCTAGGGAAGGTTTTGTGGGTTTCCTGTGAGAAACAGGGCTGGGAGATCAGAGGTGGAATGATTAAATGATTGCACTTTAAGAAATGTTGCCTGTTGGAAGCACTTCATGACTGGTAGGAAGAGTTGAAGCTATCTTTTGACAGGCTGAGAAAAAGGGTTTCTTTTGCCTTTGTAAAGTTGTGCCTATTGCATTTCAAACTCCAAAGCATTTGGCAGATCTCCACTGTCTCATCTTAGCTGCTAAATCAATAATTCCTCCCTGTGAAGAGTTTTAATGTGACTTCGTAACCAAAACTACTCAGCTGCTAATTGTGGGGTGTGCAGCAGTCAAAATAGAATGATGCTTTAGCTGCCTGCATCATGTCTCACCTCACTTTTTGTTGATATTGGGATGCTGGTGGGGTTCCCTAACTTTTCTGTGTGCCTAAAGCCAGCTGAGAGGTTCCAAGTCCACTATCAGGCAGTGTTTCCTCCTTAGGACAGCAGGTTTACAGGAGATGGCAAAGTCTACAAAGGCAAGCAAGATCCAAAGATGACTTCTAGAAAATATAAAGGGGTAGCTACAAACCTCTGCAGTTGGCTGGTTTGTAGATCCAGGTCACCAGGAGCACTGATGGAGAGGAGTGCACTGGCTCTACCAGGGCTCACTCAAGTTAAGATGTAGTATGTACATATTGTTGATGGATATAAAGTGTTTTGTAGAAGTTTGGGTACTGGCAAATGTAGGCAGCAAGACTCTTCCAGAAAGACAGTCAGGAAAATAGAGAGAAGATGCTGTTTGCTCCAGGGCTTGTAAGTTGTCAAATTCCTGGTCAGTTGTACATGTGCCAGACAAGTGGTTATTAGTTTGCAAGTGATTGCAAACTAATGCAGCTGAGAGCCTGGGCCAGGCAATTCTTTTGTTTTGTTTTGTTTTGTTTTTCTCTAAATCTGCTTATGAGAATTAATTTTGAATATTTATGTTTGTATTGCTTATTTGGAAGAAGTCACATCTGCAGCTGCTCCTGCTGAAGTGACAGTCTGTGCTACTGTCTCCTAGAGACCTTAAGTTCCCACTCTAAAAGAAAGACTTTAAAAAATATATATATTTTTAAGTAAGTCATAATTTGCCACACTGATTCAAAATGGGTATAATTTGAAAGAGCAATGTGATTTATTACTGGTCTAAAGACCAGTGTAAGGAAACAGATAATTGAAGCCACAAGGAGCAAAGACAGGATTATGGGTGTTAAAGTGCTGCAGCAAGTGAATTTTCCTTCCCATGGGAAAGTGAAGACTCTCACTAAGTGGTGACCTTGCTGGCATTTGTTTGTACAACAGTAGAAAGATGTTTTGACTACGGGTGTTGTGGCACCCCAGCCAATCTCTCCAGGGGGTGGCTGATTTCTTGTCCAATTACCTTGATGTTAAAAGGGTATAAAAAGAGCTGTAAATGAAGAAATAAAGGATCTTGGAATCTTGGTGAAGGAAATAGTCTCTGCTTCTCTCTTTCTCCTCCTTTAATGGCTTAAATTGGAAGGGACCTTAGAGATCATCTAATCCAGCCTCCCTGTCGTGGGCAGGGAACCTCTCAACTAGACCAGGCTACACAAGGCTCTGTCCAACCAGGCCTTGAACACTTCCAGGGAGGGGGCAGCCACATCTCTGGGCAATTTATTCCAAAGTCTTGCCACCCTCGTACTGAAGAATTTCTTCCTAAGATCTAATCTAAATCTGTTCTCCCATCTTTGTGAGCAAGCACATCATCTAAAGCTGTTGGCTGAAAGACAACACGTAGGAAACACTGAACACAACTTATAAGGACAAGAACTCACCTGTGTTTTATTTGAGAACTGGGTATTCACACCATTAATATCTATATACATTGAAAGCAGGCAGGGCAGCTGAAGTTAAGGATGCATGTACAGAAAGTTTTCACTGATTTTTTACCACTATATTACTCTTAAGTCAACATACAGTTTAGAACTGGCTGGATAGAAGTAAAAATGTTTACATTTCAAAACCAAAACCAGTCCTCAAGCATGAATAGCTCTGGATTCCTGGAGCCCTCTGGAGTATTTAGACATTTTTATGCAGAAAAAAACCCTTTGGCACTGGGCAGAAACACAGCAATGCTTCCTCTTTTTTTTTTTTGAGAAGAGCTATTTTGACAAGTCCACTTTTGTGCTATCAACATGACACCATCCAAGTCCTAAATAAAAAGAGTTTCTATTGTTGCTCATAAATTGGCAAACAGGCTTCACCCAGAAAACCCAACACACACTGACTGCAACAGCAGGAGCAAAACATAATTCTCTGTAAATAGGTGTTTAAATCAGAAGAGCAGAGATTTTCCTCAGGCAAGAGTATTGCTGTACCATATTCTAACAACATTTTTCCAGATCAAACACCATGGTAGTTCGATGTTTTGTTCTGAGGATACAAACAAAGCAATCTGTAAGCTTTATTGAAATGTCTTTAATGCTTTTAATTGTTCCCTGGTAACAGCAGATTCAAAGTGGTTTGTCCTTTTTTTTTTCTTTTAATATTGACATATTCATTAAAATTCTAATTTATTTATAAACATCCAATTTATCATATGCCTACCACAAAAGCTTTTTTTGTTATTGAATTTTGTTATATGAATTCCACACCTATTTAACATTAAATGTGGCCAGCAGGTCGAGCGAGGTGATTCTGCTCTTCTACTCCTCTCTTGTGAGACCCCACATGAAGAACTGCATCCAGTTCTGGAGCCCCTGTTACAGGAAAGATCTGGAGGTGCTGGAATGTGTCCAGAGAAGAGCCACAAGGACGATCAGAGGGTTGGAGCTACTCTCCTGTGAGGACAGACTGAAAGAGTTTGGGTTGTTCAATCTGGAGAAGGCTCTGGGGAGACCTTATTGTTCCCTTCCAGTATCTTAAGGGGGCTACAAGAAAGCCAGGGAGGGACTTTTTAGGCTCTTGGGTAGTGACAGGACTGGAAGGAATGGATTCAAACTAGAGATGGGTCGATTCAGATTAGACATAAGAAAGAATTTCTTCCCCAGGAGGGTGTTGAGACACTGGAACAGGTTGCCCAGAGAGGTGGTGGAAGCCCCATCCTTGGAAGTTTTTAAGACCAGGATGGATGGGGTTCTGAGCAGCCTGATCTAGTGGGAGGTGCCCCTGACATTGGCAGGGGGGTTGGAACTAGATGATCTTTAAGTTCCCTTCCAATCCTGACAGTTCTATAATTCTATGATTTTAGAAGGAGGAGACCCTACTCTGGAGCAGCAATGTTTAACATCAGTATTAACATCAGTTTCTGTGCCATCATAAACCAAAGCCAAATGCTTTTAGATTTAAGCTTTTCACATCTGGGAAAAGCTCCCCAATGTGACTTTTTTTTTTTCCAAACCAAGAATTTCCTGCTGTGCCAGCAGTTGTTGGGCTGCCATGCTGGCTGGCAGTGCAGAGGAACACCAGAATCCATCCAGTCTGTGTCAGCAGAGGGTCACCAGAAGCATTAACATAGTAATTACAGCCAGAGCTTTCTGTGAATTTGGGGTTTTCAAATGAGATTCTGAAAAAATCAGCCACTACCACTTCTGGAGAAATGTTTTACAGCTTGTCCAAATTGTAGAGGACAGCTCATCTTTTCCCACAAAAGCTTACGGGGCTTCTAATTTCCTGAGTTACTTCTTGTTCTAATGACTGTTCGAGTGAATGGTTTGGCATCAGTAAGAGAAGATTGGTTTGTGTATTAATGCAATTCAAAAGTTCACTTAATTTACACCAAGCAATGAAAAGCTTAATGTGACCTCTCAACAATTCCACTTTATCTCAAGTTTGTAACACGGGTTGCATAGAGTCTTCAAGGGGCTGCAGAAAAAAATCAGAGGAACAGAGGAGAGAGAAACCACATTCCCAGCTCCCCTTGAGGCTTTGCTAATGAGAACTGCAAATGCCCCCTCTGGAAGTGAAATGTTCCCCAGACCACCATGGAGCTGCTATGGTGCTCCCCTTGCAAGAGCTCTCCAGCAACATGGTGCAATCTCCACTCAAGCACACCCTTGGGAGGGCAGAGGACTGCAATGGGACAGAGAAGGCAGCAAGCAGACAGCAGGGATAGAGCTG
Organism: Alcedo quadribrachys; assembly: GCA_033439865.1. NCBI lineage: Eukaryota > Metazoa > Chordata > Aves > Coraciiformes > Alcedinidae > Alcedo > Alcedo quadribrachys. Next base: position 7,894 of record JAABPQ010018458.1, read on the forward strand.
GATGGCAAGATCTGGCCATCTGAGGGCCACTCCTTGGTTTGGAGGAGGAGGGCTCAACAACAATGGAAATGGAAGAAGAACCAGATTTCAATACAAGCAGCCCTTAACCCTGCTACAGACTTGTCTGGATGTGTGAGAGCTGCATGACATGCTCAGGAGACGAGCTCTTCCAGAATAAGGCAACACCTGATAAGAAGTTAATTTTCTGAAGGCATTAAGGTTTCCAAAAGTGGGCATAAGGATCATATTTGTGTCAGCCATGAAGATTTAGCTTGTCACACCATGCTCACCCTCTCATTGCTTGTGTTGCTGAAAAAAACCCCAAACATTCCCAATACTGCCTTTCCAGTTAAGAAATTTACATTAGCTAAATTACTAGATATGTTATTTAATCCCTGGTTGCAGCAGAACTCCCCAAAAGAAGGAAGGAGACAACTTAGAAGGCAGAAACATTGTGAGGCCTTGTTTGCTGAGGCAAAAAAACACAAGGTACTAAGATAATTTTGTTTTAGGGGAGAAAAGTTAAATGGCCCTGGTTTGATTTTCACATTGCATTTGCTTTTAAAAAAAGATGGATTTTCTGATTTTGATTTCACAAATCAAAACTCATAGTTTCTCTTCTTGTACCATTTAATAATTACAGCTGCATATCTTGTTTTATTACCACTAGCTCCTCCTGCTATAGCACAGAAATTATACTGCATGCATATAAACCCATATTTATGCACAGAAGCACAGAAATAAGAGCACTGGGCTGACAGAGAAGCTGCCCTTTGAGTTTACACTCTCCAGCAGAAACTCCATCCATATGCAAATTCCTGACCCTGAGCTTAAAAGGGATTTTTCTATTGCCTGCAGGTCAGGCTCAGCAAGACTATCTCAAGCATGGCAGGAGAAAGGGGGAAACTGCCAACTTCACTGCAAAATCAAATCTAGAGCTCCTTAAAAATACCCATTTTAATTAGTTATTAACACACACATTTGTTTTTAAGTAACAAATTTACATATTTATTTTTTTTTTATATCAGGACCTGCTTTTAACAGTTTCAGTACAGATGATCTTCCCTAACATAGTATTTACAAACAAAGCAAAAATAGTTTAACATCAAGATATTTATTTAGCATACAAATATTTACAGCAAAAAAAAAAACCTAAAAAATCAAGTATTCAAAGTTGAACTGACTTAAAAACATGATGCTTTTTTAATGTTATAAAAACATATTGCCTTTGCTATGCTCAAATTTAGTATTCAGATCTCTGGATTTTCTTAGAAGAGCTTTCTTTTGTGCTTCATCAAATCGATTGACTTTGAGATCCTGGTCACGGTCAAATGGTCTCCTTGCTTGAGGCTTTTGCTTTTCTTCACATGTTTTGCTCTTCAGCTTTTTCTGATGTATGTCCATGAGAGATTCTGACCTCTTTGACTCCTGGAAAAAATGGGAAGAAGAAAAGAAGTATTAGAAAAATATCAACAACGTACAGAGAACTCAAATGGAAAGACTGGAGTTAGGGAGGCTGAAAGTTCCAGAAAAAGAAGACAGTTTAGTAACTGGAAAACAGGATGATAAATACAGCATCTAAGGAGTAGAAAGCACATGTTCCTACTCTGAATTAAAATATTAATAATTCACTGATGGTACAGATACCCACAATGGTGCTGAAACTCCACAGACAGGGGAGAAAAAAAATGTCAAAAATAATGCAAAAGAAACATAAAAGTTGTTCTGCCATTATTAGCAGAGACAAATGAAGACATGTCAAGGGAAGTGTCTCAAAGTACAGGCCCAGTTTCTTACACACTGCCCCAAGGCATCTGGTTTTGGTCACTGCCAGGGGCAGGAAAAAGTGTGATACCCTTTCAATCTCACCCTCACACACTGTTGTGTTTGTAACACCTGCTCTTAAGTTTTCAATATTTGAATCACCATTGCAAACACTAAGGACAGTCCCAGGCTTGACCTACAACACCTGTTTTTGTCAAGGATTAGCTGTGTTTGTTAAAGACCATGACACAGCCCAAATACAACATCAAACTTTTGCTGATTTCACACAAGAGCAGGATTAGTTCTCACAAGACTATATGGCCCCTCCTTTGCTCAGGGAAAATGTAGTGGTGTGTCCCCAAGTAGTCAATTTCTCAGACTCACCTCATTACAAACCAGCCAAACCATGGACAGTATTTATTAATGGTGTAATTGCATCAGCGTTGTCAAGAATCACATCAGAAAATGTACATTTATTAAATTTATTTACATTTATTAAAGGTCCTGTTCTATGAAAGTATCCTTGAAAAATGTCAGTGGAGGAAGAAATAGGAAATAACAGAGGAAAAATGTCAAAAGAACAACACAACCACCTGAAAAATCAGAAAATACTATTTAAAAGGGAAAAAACATCAACAAAACATGCCAAGAAATGCTGCTTTTAGAGCTTTAGAAAGAGTAAAGGCCTGTGTATGTTTTATTCTGGCAATAGTACAGAGCAAACCCTGTATTTTTACATGAAAATTATTCTACTGCATTCATAATGACAGTAGAAATAGACAATATAGATGAATTTTAAGACAATATTCTTAATAGCTCTGGATTAGCAAGCCTCTAAATCAAGAGGGACATGTGATTTAATGAACTACAAATAAATTATTAAAGGTGCCAGATAAACTTCAATCATGTAATGTAAGCCAAGGCTGCAATTCTCCAGTTAATTATACTCTCTAGAGACCAGTCTGCCTTCTGGAAAACTTCAGCCCATAAATCAGGGAAGAAGTGGAATGAGCAGCTGTAAGGCAGGGCAATAGTCCACATGCTCTGGTGGACAAGGTTGGCAGTCAGAAAAAATGAGAGGGAATTTAATCTGGAGTTCAGATTTCTAGTAATCAGCATAATCTGTTAAAAATGATCTGCTTCTGGAGAGGTTTGAGGAAAACATGTCATAATGCTCTTGTAATGAGCAGCTAATGGAATTAATTACATAGTGTAATTAATGCATTGAACTGCTTAGCCCATCAAGCTCGGGTTAATGCATATTTTGTCCCAAAAGTTAAACCTTTAGTGCTGTTTTATTCTTGGGCTGTTGGTAATTTGGTGAAGCAAACTGATTTTTGAATTAAGGTTGTCTCTTCCCATCAACCACGTCCTGAGGTGAAGATGAATTAAAGCAAAACACCACCTACAACTGAAGACAATCTACACAAACCCCAATCCTGCCACATTTGTTTTCAGCAGTGGCTTGGGGACCCCATCCTGCTCTTGTGAGATCAATGGCAAATGCTCTAATGGCTTAAACAGCAATAGGTTTGGGCACTACAATGGAAGACTGTAGAGGTATCACCATGGAAACCAGCAGCTCTAGAAATGAGAGCCAGAAGAGTGAAAAGATAAAGAAAATGCAAGAAGAGGAAATATTTTGCTATTACACTTACATTGTATGAAGTCACCTGATCAACAAGTCTCTTGTCTCTCCCAGATAATACAGTTTCTTCATTATTCTTGGTTGACTTTTTTTCCTCTTCTCTTTCCTGCTGAGTAAAAGCAAATCACACACTATAGTAATCAGAAAGTCTGAAGTAAAAAGCAAGGAAATCTATATTTAATTAAATCTGAAGGGTCAAGGCCACAACAGACACCACCAGATATTTTTTGCTCAGCTTGATACGAGAAGGAACAGGAGTAATTGGAAATTCAATGAGCTGATACAGGGTACCTGACTGCTGCAGAAAGGAGAGGCAATAAATGAATATCAAAGTTCCTTAAACTCATTATTTTCTTGCCTTTGCCTTTCAGCTTCAATTGCTTAGTTTTAATAACCATAAATAAATAAATAAACAAATCAGGGGGGATGGGGAATAAATCCTTGAACAGTTCAGGGTTTCTTTACTTTGTTTTCATAGAACAACAACAAGATGCACACTGCTTGCAGGTATAGACAGATGAATAAATACACACCTTGGCTTTTCTCTCTCTATCAGCTGGAGTATCTGTCCAAATAGATCTATCACCTGATTTCTCATCTGCTCTTCTCTTGAATGTTCTTGGGCCAAATCCAAAGCTTTTCAATTCAGGTGGAAGCTCTGTCATCCATGATTCCCTAGTAACTTGCTTGGGTTCATCCTACACAAAAGAGATGGGGGTCAGGGAGGGAGGAAAAAAAATCATAATCAAAAAATGCTGTCTGAATTTCTTAGCTTCCATCAGAAATCCTGGATTTTCCTTTGTCTTAACAATTGCAAACATTTAACAGCCCAAGAAGAACAGCAACTGCTTTCACACAGAAACAGGCAAAGGAAAACACAAACACACTGCAGCAGCAAAGTATTAAAATGAAGAAATCAAACTTACACTGTCTGCTGAAGTGAGTTTTTCCTTCATTCTCTGAGCTCTGCGTTCAAAGTCTTTAGTCACATCAGACTCCACTGGTCCTTTTGCAGGCATGGGGCCTATAAAATTGTCTTCTTCCTCACTACTATCTGTTACCTTCCAAAAAGAAAACATTTTTCTCAACCTAGTGCCAAGAATATCAAGAAACACTTTAGCTTCATAGGATTAGAATGATTTTGCCTAGATAAGAATAGAAACCTGACGTTAGGTAGATGCTCAGACAACAAAACCTGGATTAAAACTCAGATTATAGAATCAGAGAATGGTTAGGGCTGGAAGAGACCTCCAAAGGGCATCTAGTGCAGCCCCCCTGCAGTGAGCAGGGACACCCTCAACTACATATATATGTATATATGTATAACTACAATACACCAGCTTGCATCATGATACTTTGGCCTTTACCATGACTAGCAATGTTTGGACACAGCTCCATAATAAGGATGGCAATTTCACACTGGAAGACAAACCATTTTGAGCTCAGGTCCTGGAAGGAGGTTAGAAAGCTTAACATGCAAGCCAGGGCACAGGGGCATGCATGGTACTACACCCCTAGGCACATCCTGGCTGTCAGTCTATTGCCCTGGTTCTGTCTTTCTCCTCTTCAATGCTATTTGACATTGCATTTCTAAGCAATTATTTGGAGAATGGCTCAAGAGAAAAAAGTTTGAAAAGGAAGAAGTTAATAAGAATCTTTGTGGATGCCAGGAGTTGTACAGAAAGCTCACAGGGTCATTCCAAGTTAGAACAATACAGATGTGGATGGAGGCAGAACTGGAAAGAAAACAGTGATGCCACCATGCCCTAGAAGCAAAGCCAAGGTGCCCAATACCAGTAGAAGTGAAAAGAATGTGGGTGACAAAGCAATGGGAGTAGGGTGAACCAAGGCTGTACACATGGGAAGCACAGAGCACTATTGAGGAATATAAGGTGGTGGCAAAGAAGTTTCAAATGAAGGACAAAGGAGGTGTGGGAAATGGTTTGGGTTGTGTAATGACAGACTTTGGTTACCAGGTGGACATCATAAGAGTGATAGAGGTTGGAAGGGACCTAGAAGATCATCTAGTCCTGCCAGAGCAGGGGCACCTAGACCAAGTCACCCAGGAACACATCCAGGCTCATCCCTGAACCAAGGCATGATCTCATCACAAATATAAGGGGTCATGAGCAATGAGCAGTGGAAAAACAGTATCAGGAGCCTGCTGTGTAAAATAAGGTGCAGCAGTGGAGAATACAAGAGCAGGTAACACAACTCAGTAGAAGAGTCACCTAATGGGAGCATGGGGAAGAGGTGAGCAGGAAAAGTATCCTGCTGTGTTGAGTTCAAGCCAAGAAGAAGCTGCTGGGGAAGAGGAATAATCATTTTGAGAAGCCACAGTAGTAAAACACTTCTCTCTCTCTGAGTACAAACAAATAAAAAATACAAAAGATATAAGACTTTAATAATAAATTGTACTATAAAGTAGCTGAGAATGAAAAAACAAATTCCATGCTGAGTTTTGAAATGAAAAAGCATGTTTCATTTCCTTTCTCATTAGTCTTAATTTCAATTCACTCCATTACCACCTGCCTCAAACAAGACAAAATTAAACAAACATTAAAAAAAAAAATCCAAGTTTGAGGGGAAATCTATACAAAGTGAAGTGTCAGCATGGAATAAGTTGCCTCTAAAGATCTAATGGAACAGAAAATAAAATAAACAATATAATTATTCGTAATACTCAAAGGTTAAATAAAAAATAATATTATTAGGAAGAGAAAAAAACCCAATCTGAGTTCTATAATAGCTGTAACAAAGCTGATGCTGGGAGATGTATTTAGGAGAAAGACTTTCCTGTTTGTAAAATATATAAGCAGACCAGTTTTGACATCTCTGCCACAAGAGACTTGTCATTATGATAAATTGCTTAATGGTTATTTGGATTGATAAGATTATAATTATCTTCAAAATGTCAGCCAATCATTCCTCATGAAGGATGCTGCTGTAGGAGGCTGAAGAATGATATACTTTCTAACTACTAATCAAGAGTGAAGTTCCAGAGCAGCCTTTACCTCACTCCTTCCCAGCATGTCTGGTGTATCTAAGTTTCTGGGAGCTAAAAGAGTCAAGTATTTTAGAAAGAAAACAGAGTAACTTCATTCTCACTAGGAATGAGCACTCAGTTTATCACAGGATAAAATGTGTAGGGAGCTGAGTCTTCCTCATGTTTCTAGCTGTATTTTATCACACACCTTACTCCTCAAAGTTCTTTGCATTATCTTGTGGCTAGGGATTAGACTGTGGGACTTGTGCCCTGTTTTTACCTAGCCTGATGAGAACAGTCAAAAAACACAAACCACAAAGTTGTGTAAGTGCCACTGTCCTGCTCCACCTTACTCCCACTACAGGACTAAGATTCCTATTTACAACAATTAGTGACACTGCAGCATCATTCCCAGTTTGCATTCTTTTGGATAAACTTAACACATTCTTTTGGATAAACTTAACACATTCTTTTGGATAAACTTAACACATCCACTAACAAACGTTTTTAAGGAGGTGAAGACATGTGAAATATTCAATCATTTTGCTCCCCCACCAGCAAAGGGGTA
>JAABPQ010018459.1:0-11463 GCA_033439865.1 Alcedo quadribrachys
TTAACATAAAATTATTCCTTGGGAAAAGGATTTTTTTCCCACTACTATTTTAGAGTTTATCAGGTAGGATCAAGCTAAAATGGCTAATCCTATATCCAATTTACAGTCTGTAAACCACATATAACAATCCTATTTTGAAGTCCAGCAGCAGATAGGAGGGATTGAATGAATCAGAGGAATAAAAAAGTCTAATTATCTGGAAAACATTTTTTTTTGGTCAGTCTCTAAAAGATTAAACACAGTTTTTCTCAGGAGGAGAAAAGAAGAGGGGGGAGATTTTTCAGTAGCCTGAAACACTGAAAACAAAGTTGGATGTGATAGCTTGAAGAGGAAAAAAATAATAAGGCAGCTAATAAGCAAAAGGGCTTGAGAGTCCTTTCTGCTGCTTCATCTCTATGGAAAGGTAATTAGGGATGTGCACAATTACAAACCAAACGGCATGCATGACAATTTGTTGTTAATTAATACCAACACAAATAGTTTGTTGGTATTAAAATAGTTGGGTTTTTTTGTTGTTGTCATTGGGTTGGTTTTTTTTAATATAAGCACACTTCATGAAGGTTTGAAATAACACTTCTGATGCACATGGATCATTTAGCATCAGGAAGGATATATCACTTTCTACCTGTGCAGGTGGAGCAAACAGTATAACCCCAATAGTTATGCCTCGTTGCACGTGTGAAATTCAGCAAAGGGATTTACCAGCTGAAACCAGGGCTCCCACACGATGGATAATGCTAAACAAATTCTAGCTTTAAATCCTGACCTTCCTACCCCTAATTCCCATCAGAAGGCTTTGAAGTCTGATACTAAAAAGCCTGTGAAGCTTGGAAACTGAAAACAGCATTTCACAGGTATTAGCATGATAATTAGGAGTCTGTTTTACACATCATTTTAAATTGAAAGTAAGTAATCAGAGTTGAAATGACACTTCATTTAATTCTATTAGAATATATAATTAAATAATATAAAGTGACATGAAAGGAAGTTAATCACAAATTGATTTCCCCCATCTTCTAATATTAACACCAGAAAAAAAAAACAACAGCCAAAAACAGAAGAACTTCAAACGCCACAGCTTTATCCATTTTTAATATTATTATTATCTAAAATAGATGTCTCATCTTTATAAGGAACAAGCACAATGCATTTGAAGGAAGTATCAAGCATCCAAAAGAGTTCCCTGGAGACACAGGAGAAAACTTTAGGAGCAGAAGGCAGTGGGGGGGGGGTGTGATAGGGATTGAACCTGTAGCACCACCACTGCCCACAACAGCCAAATAAATGCAGGTTTTACTTATTCCAGACTCTCTTCTGGAATATTTTGGGTGCAACTAATGCAAATTACTTTTACAAATTAAATATTCCTGTATTTAAATAGGAACTTTAAATATTCTCGTATTAAAATAGGAACCATTATCATGACAATATTTTTTCTTATGATGAAGATATATAAGTGGAAATTACTTCCTCTCCTGAAGAGCACACTTAATTTAAAAGCTAGGACTATATTGCACCCTGCAAACCCATGTTAGTCCTGTGGTCTGATGTAGGCTCATGTAAGCTTGTGAAGATAAAAATATCAACATTACAAAAGATTCTGTGTCAGCTAACACCTTGCCAAACAAATTAATTTAGGTTGTATAGCTCCAGTGACAAAACTCAGGTGATGTCTTTGCAAGAAATAAGACTAGATTTCATTTTCAGGCAGTATTCAGAGAGCTCTTGAGAATGACAGTGAAATTCAGACCCCTTATCTATTATCACTTTCACAAAAGAGTAATTTTAAGTCTGTTTTCCCCTGGTAGTTTCTCCAAAGTTAGATTGGGGGAACTGGAAATATTTTTTCTTTATTTATCTCTTTTTGAAACATTTAAGTAAATGGATAGAGGTTGTGTTTAATACTCAAATACTATTCATGAGCTAAATTTCCCTCTCATGAGCCTCACAATCTGATTTTACAACCACCCCCTCTGATTTTACCACAAGCCCCCCCCCAACAGGTTTATAATCTATGATGAATTTTTCTCTGAGTTTAGTAATCCCTCACAGATTTCCTTGCTGTGGACTGGCAGAAAATTGCATTAGGTGACACATCACTGAAATTCATATACAGTTTCCCATAGCATAATAGAAAGGAGGTCTAAATCCAGAAGACTTGGTTAAAAATTCAGGCAAAAAGATCTTTCCTTCTGAAACACTCTGTGGGTTTATGCTTGCCATGAAGCAATGGAAGAAGGAACCAAGAAAAAGAAAAAATAAAAAGAAGGTTTTTCCAGCCTCTTTTACAAATTGTTTTTAACCACAATAAGAGCTGAAATTTTACAACTGCCTGCTCTGACCTCTGTAATCAACACAGTCAAGGAAAAATAATATCTTACTCTTCTGGGTCTGTCTGTACAGGGAATTTAGATTATTCTAACTAGAGCACAAGGCAGACTTACTTCCACTTTAACAAGAGAACTAAGGAAAAGATGCATCTGAAGTTGTCCTAAGCCTGCAAAATCTTGTCAACTTTATGGTCATATTAAGAAGCACAGATTCATTTTCTTCGTGGTGATGCTATGAATAAAAGATGAGTCTGTTATGCCTGTATTATACTTTTATTTTTCAAAGGTTATGGGCCTTGACACTCAGGATGGCCATCAAAGGCAAACTTGTCATTTTTATTTACTGATTCATAGGTCTAATTATAATGCTGTGACATTCAACTGCAAATCCTTGAGGGGATACAGCCTCCCAATCACAAAATACATTGATTTTTTTAATGCATAAGAATGATTGCAATGGTTCAGACTCCCAGGACATATTTTTTCTAGCAGTCCTACTTGTATAAATCCCAAACTGGAAGTGGAGCTGTTTCTTTTTAAATGGGTAGGTAGTCCCATGAACACCAGAGCTTGGGAGTCCTCCTTGTTTTCAGCAGCTTCCCAGAGAAGCTCATTCTTGGCATCCTGCTGTGACAGAGATTAGGCATTATGCACTGAAGATGCACTACTGGGACCACATTTGCATTATTAAATTAATTAGAGTATCACTTGAGAAAAGCAGTCCCACAGCTGTAATCACCACCCCTAAATCTGGGCAAACGTGGGCATAAAATAACAACAAAAAGCAGATCTCATAGAAATTTTACCTTAATAGCCAAGTTACCTGTTCTCAAAAGCAAAACAACAGTTGAGACAGCTTATAAAAAAAATTACACTGGTGAGCTTTTAGGTGCTTTCCCTATTGCATGAACCCTGGAAATATTCTTTCCTGAGGGAAAGGTTGAGGAGTTCAGGCAGCCTGGAAAGCCATGGGAGAAAAAACCAGGAGAGAAAACTGAGCTGCAAGCACGTCCTGCCTGTACAAAAGGGATGAGAAATGGCTAGTGGCCAAATGCAATGAGCTGGCACATTTTAGAGTACAAATACCAAATTCAGTAACATTTTGGGGAAAATGCCAAAATCATGCACTCTAGAAGCACACAGTCCCTGTCTGAAATGAAGGCAGCTTTTTACCCCCTGTGGTAGCTATTACTGCAAGCTGTGAGTAAACAGGTGACTTGAACTTGGTTCATATTTTGGAAGTTATCACCATAATAATAATAATAATTCCACAGACCCAAATGCAATAAGGTATAGATCCTCACTGTTACCAAACTCTTTGAAAAGCAAAAAAAATAAAAGGAATTTACAAGTCTAGTAAAAAACAACGAACCTAAAAATATCAACAGTGGAGAATTTGTCTTCCTAGCCTAACTTGGTGCTATCTGACCTTTCAAGGAGGCAACTGAGCTCATGAAAGTGGTATAGATTAACCCGGGGGGGGGAAGGAAAAAAAAAAGAGTGAGAACTATTTTTTAGCAATGGCAAGCTGAAGTGATGTAAGCTCAGACATCTCATCTGACTGCATTTTCAGTTCTGATGAAAAAAAAAAAATTAAAATAAAATAACATAAAATAAAATATTAGTTTTTCAAACATTAATATATGGCCTTTGTTGCTATTGCAAAGCTGTATGAAGGTGGAAGACAGCAGTCTGGCTCCAGATTTGTACAGTTCCCCTGTGTTAATTAAAAGTGGTTTTATCTTGTACCAGTTCCAAGCTGCTGCCTAAACTTCCAAGCGTTTTTTTTTGAAGACAACAGCATTTTCTTACTTGAAATGAAAGACTTAATGGCTTAATGTTTAACCTGTAGCTGTTGTCAGCTATTTGACCTTGCCCAGAAGTGAATGGGTAATTCCCCATTGCTAACAAAAGTGTAAAAATATCTTGAAATGACCTTGTGGAAATTTTATAGTGAAAAGTCACACTTCAGTAAAGCTCCACAGCTAATAACAGTGTTGACCTTTTGTTCTTAACCATCTAAAGATGGTAAAATCTGCCTGAAAGGCCAAATCTTGAACTCAAAGTCTAATATGCTGAGATAAAGCAAGGGGGTAAACCAGGGGGCCAGTGGCAGTTCAACCAAAGACCAGCCTGGCAGGGAAAGAGATGTTCTAATTTTATCTCACCCATTCTTGGCTGGTCGTAATCAGAATTGTTATAATTTGTTATCAGAATTCTTTATTTGGAGTGACTAAGAAGGGGTGATTTATTCACATTAACGCACAGTCAGTACTAATGACTCATTAGCATATGATCAGAGAGAGTTTGTAACCCTGCAGGCCTGGGAACACCAAACCGACAGAAGAAGGAAAAACCAACGACGAGTTTCTGTTTGAAAATGTGTTTTAGGAAAATAAAGCGGATCCAAAAGAAACAGAAATGTTGTAAAATACAGTTCCTCGGGGTTTGTTCAGGGCAATTGGGATTTTAGCTCTTCTGTGGCCAAGTTCTAACACAATCAGGCTCAGCTGAAGAAGAAACCCCACTTTTTCTGACTCTTGGCCCAGCAGGTCTCCTGGACTCCACTCGATGCCACCCATGCAAGAAAAAGCTGTAGAGAGAAAATACCACTGCCTTCTGACTCAGACAGCATGAAAAAATATTTGCTTTGATGTAAAATTGCTCCTGAATGCACATAAACAAGGCAGGGTATTAAATTTTGGTGTAGAATTTGTCCTTTGGGCACAGTTTACTGTCTCTGGCATAATTATGTTTTGAAATTATTTATTTCATCATACTTGTCTCTATGGTTGGACTGGATGAAGCCCAAGTGAGCTTTTATCCTCTTTTCATGTAACCAGGGGGGGTCTCACATCCCCGGTAACTGGTTCTACATTTGAAGAGAAGCTACTTCCAATTTCCTAGCCCATAAGTGATCACCATCACAGTCTCCTCAAAAGTCTCCAACAGCCAGAAGCAGGATCCCACTGCAAGCTTAATCTTCTATCACTCTTTCATTTGCACCTACCTTCCTCTAATCCAAAATGATTTTTCTAGGAGCCAAAAATAGCTGCTGCACGTATCCAGCTGTCTCTTTATTTTACCAGAAATGAACTAAATACTAGCAGGGACAGAAAGATGCTGCATAGTTTTGTGTTAAGTATCTGTGTCCCATCATGTTCCCTCCCCAGGGATAAAATTTTCTTGGGGGCCAGCACTGGCTTTGAAGCTCCTTATGGCAGAGGAGCCCTAAATTAAAGTTGTTAATGATGGTCACATGGCAACCCAGGTTTTTATCCCAGTCCTGGAAGGTCACCTATGGTTTAGTTTCCTGTAGACATCCATCATGACACAGCTTCTTAAAGACAAAAAAAAAAAAACCCAAACAAACCAACAAAACCTCGTGGGTTTTTTGCCACCTCGAGTCTGTAGGTTGTCTTCCCAGTGTCCTACGTCCAAAATCCCCTTTTGATTTCAAAATCTATTATGCCAATGCAGGAATCATGATGACTAGAACCATGAACTCTGAACACAGGACTTGAAACTCAAAATATGTTTTTCTCTGACCTCTAAAAGCAGGTGTCTCCCCAGCCCTCTCCTGCCAAGGCTACGTCTACATGGACTTGTCAGACAGGTATGGAGAAGGTTGAGCCAGTCAAAAGCTACTGGCATGAATTTAGCCAGGTAACACCAACAGGTCTAATTGGTGATTAAAACCTGTTTCAGACTGGAGTTCAGCCTGAGGAAATGAATTCTTTCAAAAAAAAAATCTAAAGACAACGCCTACAAGAAAAAAAATAAAATATAATTTTCTGTTATTCTGTGGCTATCCTGAAGACTTGAAACATAAATTCATGGGTGTGGAGTTCTGTGTGAGCCATTGGCTTTTGAAGACTGAGGTTCCCCCACAGTTTTATTTCTGCATTTGCAACCCAGTTATGGAAATGGCATGCAAAAAAAGGAAGTTTTCAAAGGCTTCATATAGGGTTATATGAACAGAAAAATATTTAATGTTATTTGAAGTCTTATAGGTTTTATTACACATTTTAGTGAGCACTGTGGGAAGGGCAGAAATGTGAAATAAAACAGCCCTCTGGTTTCTTTTTTTTTTTTTTTTTAAGTAGAGGCTTTACCAGATATTTATGGAAGTTTCATAACAGACTCCACATTGTATAAATAAAGGAGAATTTCAGCAACTGGGGGTTCTACTGTGTCACTGACATATTCTCACACACACACTGTCACTTTGTAAAAAGAGGAGCTATGGCCTTTTGAGGGAACTGGAAAGTGAGCTGGAAGCCTTCTGAGCTTAGGATAAAGTGACACATGAGTGTTCCAGAGGCAGCAGAGGTTGGACACATCCAAAAGAAAACCAGCAAAATGTAAATTCTTCCTGTTTTCTGAAGACTAGTAATGATTGAGAGAAGTGAGTGCTTCATCCTAAAGAGACTTAGGAGTGATTGAATTAAATCCTGAGCCCCAAATTTCATAAGTTTATTCATAAATTTAATATGAAAAGCTTCAGCTGCTGCTGAAGTTTTCTTCCAGAAAACCTCCAGTTTGCTTTGAATGTCTTCAGTTAAAATTCCCCTCAGTAATAATCCTCCATAGGATTGTGCTGCCCTACCTGCTTAAAAGGTCATATAGAGTCATATGTGATGCCTGTCTATCTAATGGACATGTATAAAGGCACTAAAGAAGCAAGGAAGTTATTGTGAGTTAGAGTTTGCTGTGTTTCTATTTTTGTTTAATTATGTACCTAAATACGTGATGGCCATGACTTTAAATATGAGTAAAACATCCCATCAGCAAAATAAGAGATAACATTTCACTGCAGAAGAATTCTACATAGATCAAAAAAAGATAAAGAGCTTTCCAGTTTCTTCATGTTACACTGTCAGATATAGGACAGCATAGTATAAGAGAAAATCATAAAAATCTTTATACTGTTTAAAGATGATGAAGGTGTGGCTGATGGAAAACCACTTTTGGCAATTGAATGCTACTTATATTTCTTTTACAGCATTCTGTAAGTCTTTTTAGGGTGTAATCTTAGAGCAATTTCATTTTATATGCCAAAGTTTCTGAAATGGCCACCTGGGAAGAATACAGGGAGGTTGTCAAAGGATGCAGGGATGCAACAAGGTCTCCAAGACCACAGATGAAGTCTGGAGGGAGGAAGTTCTTTCCTCAGTTGAAGAGGCTTGGGTTAGTGACCAGTTGAGTAAACTGGACATCCACAAGTCTCTGGGCCCTGATGGGATACACCCACGAGTGCTGAGGTAGATGGCAGAGGTTATTGCCAGACCACTCTCCATCATTTTTGCAAGGAACTGGAGAAGAGTGCCTGAGGACTGGAGAAAGAAAAGGAACATTTTTGTCACTCAGGGGTGCTCACCTTACACCCCAGGCCCACAGGTAGGGCTTTGTCACAATAAACTGCCCTCAAATACCACAGAACCAAAGGATGTGTATCAAAGAAAGGCTGCATGAGACAGCTGTAAAAAAAAAGATTTCTGCAGCTGTTGGTCTCATTTCCCAGCTCTCTGCCATTTCCCACTGCTTCACAGATCCCCAGAACTTCACAACAGCTGCTGCACAGGCCTTGTGGCAGAGGTCCAAAATCTTCTGTAGGAGTTGGTTTACACTGTAAGACAATGGCAATTCCATTATTCTTTCCAGTTGCAGAAGAAAACAGCAGCAGCTCGTGAGTGCTTTTAAGCCACAGTCTCCTAAATCCTGAGGTGGCTTTCTAAAATCACCTGGAATTTGCTAGGGAGGGACCTGAACTCAAAGTTCAGTGCAACTGCAGCAGTGTAGTGCAGTGCAGTGAGGACATGAGGCAACAGTCCAGCTAAAACTGCTCAGCTGCAACAGAAATGTTGGACTTCCCATATTTTGATGAATGGCAGACTACTCAACTGGGGGGGAAAAAATCTGAATATAGGTCAGCAGCAACTAACATGGAGTGGAGGGTCACTGAAATTGGTTTAGCTGCCCAGTTCCTACAGGCATCCCATCTTCACACACCTCAGATGCATCTGTATGGGACAAGAGCAGCAGCTGCTGTCTTATATGTAATAAGTGATTTTACACTTATTCCCAGAGCTTTGAATAGTTCAGTGCTTTATCCCCAGAGAACCCAGAGACCTGTGTTTGTTTACTCTCTCTGTCATAAAAATGCTGAATATCTCATTTTTTAGGTAGTTTATTTATTCTTTAATCCTTTATTTATTCTTTAATCCTTTAATTTATTCTGATATCCCTTGCTCTGAAGAAGTGCTGTCCAAATTCACAAACCCATTTATTTACATGGGTGAATAAAGGGAAATGAGAGCATAAGGAGCAAGCTGTATTAGTAGTTAGACACTAGGAAATAGAAAAATGGTAAGAACAGTCAGTGTAAAATTAAAACAATCAACCAGTAATCCCCCCAAACATGCAAACAAAGGCAGCTTGTCTTCCCCCAATACACTTTGCCAATCCTAATGTCACAGTACATTCTGATGTCTCAAATTTACAGGACAACTTACCCTGGGAACCAAACTCCAGCTCATGAGCTCATTAGGTAAAAATCAAATAAGGACTCAGTTTGCTTTTATCAGACTATGCTAAGTTTCTAATTCACTACTTCATTAATTCACAGATTCCTGAACTCACATGTTCTCATGTTATGTGCAAGAGAGGTGGACAGTGCTCCTCTGTGGATGTTAAAATACTACTGCATGGTAGTATTTTAACATTTTCCTTCCTGTGGGATGGCAAAGACTCCCACCAGCTGTGACCTTGCTGGCATTTGTTTGTAAAACAATAAGAGAGATGTTTTGACTCTGGGTGCTGTGGCACCCCAGCCAATCACCCCAGGGGGTGGCTGGCTTCTTGTCCAATTAACTTGAGGTTAAAAGGGTATAAAAAGAGCTGTAAATTAATAACTAAAGGCTTCTTGGCATCTTGGTGAAAAAAAAAAATCTCTCCCTCTCTCTTTCTCCTCTGGCAACTTCATGTACTTCATGGTACTGGTACCAGTTGAACTCATTATGCTTTGCTTGACCTTAAAAATTAATTACAGCAGAACTGAGAATGTAGCTTTCAACTTAAGTGGGTAGAAGAGACCAATAAACCAGAACTGAAGGTCAGGTTTGGGAGCACTAGCATAAAACCTCATCCACACACTCAGACTCAGCAACTGTATTTGATGCATTGAAGTATTAGGTACATCAGAGTATATTTGAGATAAACTGAACAGTAGAAGTTCTCACTGTATTGAAATGGTGAAAAAGGGCCTGAAAGTAATAGTAAATTCACTTAAGTAGTAGTGAGATAAAGAACATTTTTATTTATGAAGTTAAAAGCAATACCCAAGATGTCAATATTTGTACAAATATCTGAAGCCCTTTTGAATGCCTGCAGGGGATAAAGAGCAAGGACTACCTGCTGTCCCATATGAGACTGGGTGGGGGATGGATTTACCCTCTCTGGGAGGTGGGCAGAGCACATAAAGCACTGTAGCCTTGTGGGTTAGCTGGCTAGGCTGCATCCCAGAGCAGGAGAGGAGGAAACAGGCTGTGCCAGGAAAGAGGGTGGTGCAAACTGTTTCCCCTCTTCAACAAGGAGGATGCCTGACACTGTGAGTCAGAGTTCCCAGGGTGGTTTAGCTGTGCTTCTCCTTTATATAGGTTGAATTGTTTGGGGAAAAGCCAACGTTTGGGTTTGTTTTGGAGAGAAACAGTTAAATCCTTTTGTTACAACTAGCTGCTCTGGGTTTCCTTTGGTTTAGGGTGGTAGAGATTTTCTTCACTGTTTTATGAAATATTGGAGTGTTTCCCCATGAGATTCAACAATACCAGTGTAGGTAATGTCTGGCATATTTTGCCTCTATAATCAGAATTATATTCTAGATATAAATGATGCCTAACTGCCTCTGAAGTAGCTCTAAGTTTGCTAGCTGCTTTTAAGTAGTGTATTATCATATCTTAAGAGATTTGCATAAGTAGTGGAGTGTACTGCAGAGCAGCTTAGGAAAAAATCTTTGGGAGGAATGGAGTAGAAGAAAATGGATGGGCTCCAAGGAAATACATGGCCAAACTGATGCTGGATGCTGAGATGATGCCATGAGTTAAAAATATAATCCACCAGTGACTCAGCTTCTACTTGGGCAGCTTCCTAACTATTTAGAATGCTACCAGTTCAAAAACCAGGAGCTATCACATAAGTATTGGCAAAAACATGATGAGTCTCATGGTTAGTGCAGGGGACAGAACACAGGCATCTGTTTCTGACAGCTACAGATTTGCTGCAGAAGTTGCAGTAAAATGAACTCTATTCTCCCCCAACTCAGCCTGCAAACTAGAGAAAGAAAAAAAAACACCACCTAGTTATGTTGTAAAAGAAAAGTCTTGCCTTTAAGGGAAAGGAAAGCCACCAGGCACATAAAGGCATTCACTGTAGAACTGCAAATGAGCCTGCACACTGTTTTGTCCTTACCAGTCCTCTTTGTCTCCTTCTTCTGACTGCATTCTTGGACCATCTTGGATGTGAATTTATAAGGCTGCTTGTTTTATTGCCACGTTTTTTAACAGCACAGGCCACATTGCAGCCTGAGAAATTAATGTGAAAGGAATGGCAAACTGTGTCATTTTGGTTAACGACACTTTGAAATGGAAAGCCATGTGGTTTCCTCACATTAGGACTTAAAAAATAGAATTAAAACCAAAAGCAAACCAAAACACATTCCTTTGGCAGGATCAGGACATGAAGGGTAACTGAAAATGGGAACTATGTATAGATCAAAATTATATCAAGCAGGGTTTAGCTGGAAAGTATAGAACATAGCATTGACTACAAGGACTCCTGGGTTTTACACATTTAAAATACACAAAAGCCACCTCAGATTTATTGCAGTGAAAAAATAAGCACATTTTACAAATTAATTATAAGCAAGCAAAGAGCACCTGTTGATAAGCAGAATTAACATAAAAAAAATATTTAGAATTTGAGTAATGTTTTTATTTTAAAATGAGCTGGAAGTTATAACTGTGCCTGGAGGAGAGTGCATAGGGGAATCTGTCCAACCCCCTGGGTGTAAATAGCCACCTGCTATGGATTATACTGCATTATTGGATGACAAGATCAATAAAACTATATTGTAAAG